>JAHHFK020003524.1:0-299170 GCA_024533555.2 Aedes koreicus
CTCTAATCATGAAGAACAAATCAATGTCAATACGTGATTTGGCCAAAAAAACAGGAACGAGTGTCGGAATGATCCAGCGTATCAAGAGACGAAACCACCTGAAGACCTACAAGAAGCAGAAAATCTCGAAACAAAGTGCAGAACAGAAGATGCGAGCAGCAACAAGGGCCCGGAAATTGTATTCGCGTCTTTTGCAGCGTCCGGATGCATGCGTTTTGATGGACGGTGAGACCTATGTAAAGGAGGACTCAAAAACCCTTCCAGGTCCACAATGCTACTACCGTCGTTGAGGAGGATGTGAGCGATGCGGACAGGTCGATTCAAGTGGAGAAATTCGGTCGAAAGGTACTGGTATGGCAAGCAATATGTTCCTGTGGTTTGAAGTCAACCATTTTTTACACTACCGGAACTATAAATGCGGAAATCTATCGATCTGAGTGTCTCCAGAAGAGATTGTTGCCTTTATATAAGAAGCATAGTACACCTCCACTGTTTTGGCCGGATATAGCGTCGGCTCACTATGCCAAAACCACTCTCAATTGGCTTGCGGAAAAGGGTTGAGAAAAATATCAATCCACCAAATAGCCCTCAGCTTCGACCCATCGAACGTTACTGGGCAATCGTGAAGAGGGTCTTCAAGAAGACTGGTAAGGCAGCTGGGAACATGCAGGAGTTCAAAAAAATTGGGCTCAAGCGTCCAAAAAATGCGATGCAACACTTGACCAGAACTTGATGAAGAGCATTCGATCCAAAGTTCGAAAATTCGTGAAGGAATAACTTAAATTTCATCTGGTCTTCATTATGTTCAAGTTTAACCTCGTACAATAAAGGATCAATTTTTTGTATGAATAAAATATCGATTTTCAACAAAATTTGAAAGAAAGTTTGTGGATAGCTTATTTTCGATACACTCCTTAGACCAGCTCTGGCAGATTATGACCGAACATGGATTTCCAGATTAACTGATGCGGTTGGTCAAGGTAAGCATGGATCGTGTGATGTGCGTTGTTCGAGTTTCTGGCACACTCTCGAGCCTTTTAGAATCTCGGGGGATTTGCCTGTTTGTTGTTTACTGTTCAACATTACTCTGGAACTCTTTCGAAGAGCGGAGAAAACCAGGAATGGTTCAATTTTTATAGAGTCAGTCCAACTTTTTTATTTCGCCGACGACGTTGATATCGTAATACGCAACGTTGAGATGATAATGAAACGTACATCAGACTTAGGGTCGAAGCTAGCAAGATTGGACTCAAAATCAATGCGTCGAAAACTAATTACATGAAAGGAAGAGGTTCACGTTGTGAAGCTGGGTATCCTACTGAAAGGCTATCCTTATATGCAGCTTACCACACAACAACTAGCAGCAACACAAAAAGCTATTATAGCTTAAGTTGCAGAACAGTGAAATGAAGCACTTAAGGGGTTATACACCTTTTTCATTTAAAAAAAAAATCGAAAATTTTGTTATTGTTTTATCTTGAAGAAAAACTCCTTGAAAACATTTTTCCAAATTTTCATAGAGATTTGAGCAGTAGAAAGAAAGTTACAGCGCTCATAGCCCGGCCCCTTGCTCCCGCCTCCTAATCAAGAAAAAATATTCAACACGAAAATATAGTGATGTTTTTTTTTGCAAAATGACTTAGCGGTGATATGGATTGGCAAAAAACTACTAAACCGATTTTCTTCAAATAATTTTGTAAATGTTCGTAATGAATTTTGTATGTGTTTGAACGATCCATTTTTCATGCACAAACTTTTATTTCACTGAAATGAATGTTTTAGTAAAACCTCTAGCGACCCAAAAATTCAATTTTTGCATAAAACGTTCCCGTATGCACAAAAAAAAAAAAAATATACATACGATCGTTCAGATACGCGGAATTTTTCTAAACTAATGAATTTTTTTATTTTTTTATTTTTTTTGTTTGTGCTGTGAAGCATAAGTAGATTGGTGTTGGTTCTAAAGTTCTTGATGAAGTAGTGGTTACGCCAAAAGTGAGATTTATTAATTTCAATTTTATTACTATTTGTTACAATCAAAATTATAATAATAAACCCTATTTGCTAAATCATGCTTGATTTAAGTTCCTAATTTTTGTTACCCCAAAATTAATTTCTTATTTTTGTTAACCTAAAAAAAAAAAATTTTTTAAAAAAAAAAAAATTTTTTTTTTAAATTTTGGGGTTAATTATAATTTTTTCGCTGGGGAAAAGGCCACCTTTTTTTTCTTTTTTTCTATTCTGCTTTTCCTTGCTTTAAAAAAAAAAATAGAAATGAAGGGGAGAGCCTAAACTAGTGTGCGTGTGGGCGCGTTCATTGGCAGCTGTTGCGGCAGGGAAGACAATCAAACATGGTTGACACTATAATGGGCAGAGCGGCCGTCAGATGGCGCCAGTGTTTTAACGTATCTAAATTTAAATTTATGACGAAGTATTGCAAGGCAATCTGTTCTTAGTGTTACGTCTGTTTGTCTGTGGTTTTGCTTTCAAGCTGCATTCAAAGTTCGTAAAAAAATGTATGTTGAAAATGATAACATATGATAACAACATTTGCCAATGGAGATACCTAAATTTGTTATGCGATAACAGCGGAAATCAAAATGATATCTGGGATAAAATAATGTTAAAGAAAAAAAAAGGGGAATTTTGGGGGGGGGGGTTGGGGGTCCCACTATTTTTGGTAAAAATTAAAAATATTAAAAGGGGAAGGGGGGGGGGGAGGAAAGGGAGGAGGGGGGTCAACATTATTTTGGTGGGGGGTTGGGTGGGGGGAGGTGAAAAAATTTCTGTGGGTGCTCCCTCGTTTGGTTGGTGTATTTTTTGTTGTGTTTTGTTTTGTTGTGTTGTTTTTGTTATTATTTTTTTTTTTTTTTTTGTGGTTGTGGGTGTGGTGGGGGGGTGGGGGGGGGGAGGGTAAGCAAAAAAAAAGAAAAAAAGAAAAAGGAAAAAAAAAAAAAATTTTAATAATTTTTTTTATTTTTTTTTTTAAAATATTGTAAAAAAAGATGAAAAAAAATAAAAAAAAAAAAAAAAATAAAAAAATTATTAAAAAATTAATAAAAAAAAAAATTTTTATTATTTTTTTTAATAAATTGGAAAAAAATATTTATATTTTTGTGAGTGTGTGGTGTGGGGTGTGGTGGCGGGGTATATTTTTGAAAATTGGAAAAGAAAAGGGAAACGTTTGCATTTCAAGAAAAAGGACAAAAATTGCCGATTTTTCATGGGTTTGCCTTCACCCGCACTGACAAAATTTCCCATGCAGCATCAATCATAGTAACCCATGAGTCAGCAGAGAAAATTTGGCAGCTCTATCAGGCGAACTCTAACCGTGATGGCAAAAACAGTGATGCAACTCCGTTCAGAAGTGTGCGCGTTCGAAGAACAGCACCCCGACGCGTTGAAAACGGACATCGTGCGGCACTTTGTGGACGCTGGATACGCCCGTGCCGGCATCTACAACATCTTGACACTATTAGACAACAATCAGAGTATCGAAAGAAAGCCCGGTTCCGGACGGCCGACGACTCTGAGCGACCAGAAGCTTCAAAGGATGCTGAAGAGGAAGACCAAGGGAAAAGTGGCTACATCGCTGCGTGCGCTTGGCCGGAAGGTCGGTTCAACCGGCCAAACAGTGAAAAAGTACCTAGTGAACATGAAGATACATATCAGGAAGCGGAAGTCACGTCACTGGTTTCGGAGCTGCAGGCAATGACGCAGCGGCAGCGGCTGAATAAGATGGTCAACTCGATTTTCCCGGCGAATCGCGACGTGGCGGTGGTGATGGACGACGAGACCTATCTCGCGCTGGATGGCAACGACTGGCAGGGCACGTCGTATTTTACTTCCCCCACGAAGGAAGTGAGCTCCGAAGTGAAGGTCATTTCACACACCAAGTTCCCCAATAAGGTGCTGCTGTGGCTGACAATCAGCGAGAAGGGGATGTCAAAGCCGGATAACAACGTCAGCAGAGTCATTCAGAGACACCGGAAATGGCGTATGGAGAAGAAGAATGAACCACAAGCTGGCGCAACTCTATGGCGAACCCAATACAAAAAGTCACTAAAGCTGGAAGGGTACAATGGGCGGGACACGTTGCAAGGATGCCAGAAAACAATCCCGCAAAAATGTTATTTGCCTTAGAGACAAGGTTCGCGAAATTTCCTCCATATTTTTGGACAAGGCTTCCGTTGCCCACATTTTTGGAGCTTCCACAAAATGAGTTTCACGTATTGTTTCGTATGACATACCTACACATAAAGGGTGTCCACAGTTAAATTGCATTACTTTCAATAAGCTGTAACATCTCGCCCTTTGGGTTGATTTCAACGAAATTTTAGGTGAAATGACCTCAGAGTGTATTGTTCACATTGCATGAGTTTCATTGTGAAATGTGTCGTAGTTTCGAAAATGGAATCGAAGGAACAGCAAGTGCGCGAGAACATTTTGCACACGCACCTCGACAACCCACTTCTTTCGCACCGAGCCATCAAAAAGATGTTGAAAATTCACCAGTCTACAGTGTCTCGTGTCATGAAACGTTTCGGGGAAAGTTTAACTGTCGATCGGAAGTAGGTGAGTGGTAGAAAAAGTGTTCCGTACTGTGTGAAGGATCACAAGCGAGTGGTTGCTGCCTTTAAACGCAAACCCAACTGTTCCGTTCGGGATGTCGCGAAAAAGCTGCACTTGACCAAAAGTTTCGTGCAGAAAGCCAAGAAACGAGCCGGGCTCCGTTCATTCAAAGTTCAGAAAGCTCCAAACCGCAATGAAAAATAGAATAGTTGAAACCACACTGCAGCATCATGGACGATGAAACACACGTAAAAGCGGACTTTAAATAAATTCCCGGCAACCAGTATGTGACTGCGAAACACAAACCAGTCAACACAAAATCGTATATGATAGCGCATTTGTGTACAACGTGGGAGCGATATACGTACATTCGTCCATTTGACTCCATGTAAACTGTACGCATATATCGTCCACTTTATGCTCATATCCGCTATCATATGCGATCTTGTGTTCACTGGGAAGTTCGATGTTCCAGAGTCTCTCAGGAAACAACAAGTGTCAAAGTTCCCCAAGAAATTCATGATTCGGCAGAGGATTTGTTCGTGTGGTAAACGGAGCAAGCCTTTCGTGACAACTTCAACTGTAAATGGTCAATGATACATGAATAAATGCCTGAAAAAACGACTGCTTCCGTTTCTCAAAACACACAGCGTTCCTACAATTTTTTGGCCACCCTTTAGTTGTACTTGAGACCAAACATTAACCTACAATTTGATGCCTTCCGGGTTAATTTGGCCCACGTTTTCATGTTTATAATATTAATTTCTAACTAATTTATTAGCAAAGTCTAGTGTAAACCATCAGCAGAGAGCTAATTTCTAACACTGAAGTCATTTCGGGTCGCCTCTCGTGTTTTTTTTACTAGCGTTAAGTAGCATAGTCTAGAAAGAAAAAGTTCTCATGAAGCAACACTCATAAAAGAGGCGGTGCCTCAGTTATAAAATCAGACACTGACAAGAAAGCTAAATTATTTCGCAGCTGATTGTAGTATTAAATATGGAATGCAATTTTTAACCATTTGCTATTCGTTTTTTAGGACCCTGACAGGGAAAACCAAATTTTCAACCTATTCATAATCAGATTTCAATTGGAGCAAAAGATTACCATATTAGAGTAAAAAATTGAACTAAGGTGTGGCCCAGTAAGGATTGGAACATAGACTATTGCGCATATTTCAGATATACATTATCAAAATGGTATTCTGTTTTAACTTATATGTTCGATTTTATGTGAACTTTCGAGAGAAATTGAGAAATCGATTTTGAAGAAATTTGCGGACTTTTCCCGGAATACGTTTCATCAACTGGCGCACATTATTCTCATCCATAGTTTAGGCAATCTTATTCCACTTGGTTCTCAATTCATTGGTGCTTTTGAGGACACTGCCATTCACCATCAGCTTACTCTTCATATTAGCCCAAAATCTCTCTATCGGTCTGAGCTAGAGACAGTTTGGTGGGTTGAGTTCTTTCGGTATAAACTGAGTCCCGTTGGTTTCATACCACTGTAGCACTGTTTTACTGTAATGACAACTTGCCAGATCTGGCCAAAACATCACAGGTTCATTGTGGGATCTGATGAATGGAAATATTCGCTTTTGGAGAGACTCCGTTCTGTACAGCTCTGAATTAAATGACTTTTCAGTGATGAAAACCTTGGTCTTCCTAC
Organism: Aedes koreicus; assembly: GCA_024533555.2. Classification (NCBI taxonomy): domain Eukaryota; kingdom Metazoa; phylum Arthropoda; class Insecta; order Diptera; family Culicidae; genus Aedes; species Aedes koreicus. Next base: position 6,241 of record JAHHFK020003524.1, read on the forward strand.
CGCATGACCTTCGGTATAACTAGAAGCCTTCCCGGAGACGAATCCGTTGAACGGTACTGCGTGCAACGCAAATTTTTTTGACCAAATCGCGGCCTGAGATGTTGGGGTTTGCCTCAATGTTCTTGATGACTTTGTTCCGTAGCTTGTTTTGAGGCTTGCGATCCGTCAATAACGTTTCTCTGTACTTTTTCAAAAATGTTTGTTCCAATACTAAATGGACTACACCTTACTTATAATAATTGCACGTTTGAATTTTGAATTCAACTTAAAAAAAAATGAGTTTTTCCGAACGAATGGTGTATGAATGAAGCCGTTCTGTTCGGTTAAACGAGAGTTATTTGCGTTCAAAAAATTTCACTTAAGCGTAACGCTCTCATTTTTTAAAATTTCGAAATGACACCCGGTACAGAAAAGAGAAACGTAGTCCTACTTTAAAAAAGTTGTTTCGGATTTATGATCTGAAACATACTTTTCAACCCTCGGTGCTGAGCTCAATTATACATATTGAGTAAGCATGCTGATTTCCTCTAGATATGGTTGATGCGCGCTTTAGTATTTTGCATTATGAGCTTTTTTTTTCGAGATAAGTAGTTTAATATCATTCCTTAGAACTTCTTATTTGTTTTTAAATCCATAGGCTCCGTTTCGTGATTTAATTAAATATACAAAACTATGAAACTACATTTTATTTTTATTTAAGAGCTAGTTCTAAGCAAATATTATTTATTAAAGTCTGTCAAGCTTTAAAAACTTAAAAAAAAAACAAGTAAGACGCGGAGGTATGATTTTCGTGGTGTGTCTGTAAGCATGTAAGCTGAATCTCATGGTAAAAGCAACTCACCAACCCAAGACCCAGTAAATTCCCGAAAGGCTTCTTGTTCGTGACCAACTTGTATCGCACATTATTTTCAGCTCAGCGTCACATGATATATGGATTAAGTTGTAAATATCATGTTCTATAAATAATAATTTCGTATCTTTCCCCCTCCTTGTCGGCCAACCTGGTCGGCTGGCGCAATATCTGCATGCGCGCGCACGTCCATTATACTCCCTCTCGTCAAACCACACACAGCAAACAGGAGACCCCCAAACTTCTTGCGGTGTTTGTTGTAGGTACTGGGCCAGCCAACCGCCGTATCTGAGCGTGTGCGGTAACCACAGCCTGCGGCCAGTATCAACATGGGTCCGAAATCCGAACGCGCGCTTCATCAAGAATATCTCACAACCGTCGCCTGGTACCTGGTACCTCGCATGCAACGAAAGAAGCAGGGCAAACAAAAATGAAGACCATATTCGATTACCACGCCACGCCGCGGCAAGATTCTCGACTTTGAACAAACAACTCTCATCGCCATCCATTCGGCCATCCGTAATTTCTCAATTTCGCGGGGGTGGCGATTTGGACCGGTCCCGATTCATGCTTACCTACACGTAAGCAGCAGTGTTCGTGATTCGTTGTTGGCCCGCTGTCGAGCGGTGGGACTTACGTATATGCGAGGTTACCATCTTGTGGTCGAGCCGTAGAGGAAGAGAAATTTGCATGTTCATCGCGCGTACAGAATCTTCTCGGTTGGTCGATTGCTTCCTCAGCACGTACCTCAGCGGCAGACAGTGTCCATTTGGTCGCCTTGGAATGCAATTTATGAAGCCTCCACCATTCAGCACCAGAAGGAACAAACGGCAATCTACACGCTCGTCGCACCACCTCCACCTCCTCTATGGGCTTTAATGCACAATCCTCCATGCGCGATATCAAGCATAAAAGGTTCGAACACGGCTCGGCAATATTTAAACATCATTTCATATCTTAATAACAAACATAAATAAATAAATAATAAAATATTATGTATTTTAATATTCACGAACAACAATTTATGTCTTAATAAATATTATTGATAAGTTAATATGTTTTCAATATCTTTGCCTCTCTGCGTTTTGCTTCGTGCTTTCTCCCGGGGCAGCGCAGTCGTCCTTTAACTGGATGGGCTTGCGGGGCTAGACCGTGTGAGGCCGTTTATGATTGCTGCCCGGCTGGTTCGTTGGATTGGTACGCGGCTTCGTTGCTTTGCTTGGTGCCCAGAGTATCGGAAAGCCAGACCGCGGTCGTGCGCTGAGCCCCGTGCGGTGATATTGATTTGATTGAACCCGTTTCGATGGCTCACTTCTACCGCATCATCGGTTCGCTATGCTGGACCTGCGAAGTTCGATGTGTATGGTTTTTGTTTTAGGCATTTTATTTTCCCATTCAGTGCAGTGTGTAGTTTTGATTCATAAGGTCATTGCATTGATTCATAAGGTCATTTGCCTCTTGAATATGTTTGGTTAGGTATTTGATGGTGTACCGTTTTGACTGGAAAATAAGAGGCTTAAATTTATTTTATTGTTGATATACGCTGTTTTTTTATTCAATTAGCAACCTAACGATCAGCAACGCCATGTTTTGACCCGTAACGCTGGTAGATCACATTTTTGTGGTGCGTTACGGGGTATCAGATCTACTACCGAACCCTAGTCCGAATTAATTCAAACTAGGTAACATATTTGTTTTTTGTTTGTAGTCAAAGGAACATATCTTCGTCCTTATTACATTAATGCATTGTGAAAAGTGACAATACTCGGATTGAGCCACCGAGGATGAGCTTGGAATAAGGAAGTCTTAGTCTTCATTTATGTGAATTTTCATTTTCTATTTGATGTTCTATAGTTTGAATTGATTTTGACTAGGGTTCTGATGCATGGTCAGTATCGGAGTCATTGTTTGTTTTCTTTGCAAAGAATTCGATTTTGACTGATAAAGGGTCGCACCTTTGAAGAGTAGTCGCACTCCTCAAAGGGTTAAAATAGCGGAAACATTCAATGAAAGTCAATTCATTGCCAACATAACAAACAATGGCAACTGTAACAGCACCGAATACTTCATCATTTCTCAATAGTGATGAAGTAACTCAACATGCACTAAACAAAGGATACGGGATATACCACAATAGATCAAATAACTAGTCGCAGCGGTTTTTGTCCCGATCAGAGCGAAAAAACGCCATGTTATGTTTCTAAATACAAACCGAAAGTTTAAGACTATACTCATTGCAATCTTGATGATTTCAATAGGTTAAATGCAAAATTTTAAGCTAACAAGTATTGAAAGCTGCTTCTTGTGATGTGTGATGTGATGTGATAAGAAGCCACCTCCAATGCACCCAAGTAACAGTTTTATGAATTCCTACAAGGGTGTTATAAAACGACATCCATAAAACTCTGGCCAAGGCGTATTTGTCTTGATTCCTTCCCCCAAAACCTCATAAAGACTACAATTTGGCTAGTTGGCCCACCCTCGCAGAGGTTCTGAAGGGTATATTTAAGAGGCAGTTCTAGATTGGATTAAAATAAAAAGATTTTATAATGACCGAATTAAAAACCGTTTGAAAACCAAATGTAAGCTACAATAAAAGCAAATTTACATTTATAAAAACCTGTTTCGTGCCACTTCCTCTAGACGCTTGCCTAAGCCACTCAAAACAGTTTTATTCATATTATAATCGTATTCATAAAATTTATTTAGTCTCAACAAATTCTTTTCGACAAAAAACACTTCTGATTGGAGAAAACATTTACCCATCAGTATTTTCAAGGTAAAATATTTAACTCAGTTATATTGTTTTATCATAATTTATCACTAGTCTCAAATTTCAAGTGCCAAATAAAATTCATTGTGTAAAGTGCTTGAAAAGAGCTTAAAAACTTAGTCCGCCTTCGAAATACGTTGTACTTGCTATTTATTTTTTTATTCAAAAAAAAATTAATTCTTCGTTGAAGTTAAGCTTTTTGCTCAATCAATCTTATTTAATCCTTTTTTTATTCCACATAAACTGCTGTATAATAATAAACCGTGTCAATCAAAATATATCTTGATGTATGGAAATTATAAACCTTCCACGAAGATTGGAATAAAAATGGCAGTGACATTTACATTGATTTTTCATAAGCCATTATTGAAAATGCTGTTTTGTTTTTGTGAAAGCATCTATAAATAAATCATGTTTTGATATTGCATTTATGAACATAATTTTGAGGCTTAACTGCTTCTTTGCTAAGCTATTTTGCTACATGCAAGACCGTTTAGCTGTCAAACAGCTTATATGGTAACCAAGCTGCTGCCAGAAAAGAGTTTTAACAATTCAAGCTTAGTCCGCAGGAAAAAAAAAATGCAGACAATTGAACGATGCGAAACATGCCTCACGATTATTCTATCTGGATCATCATCTCGGACGAAATTGATGAATGGTAAAATCATCATGGTGCGTAGCCGACTTTTCCGAAAGAACAGCTTCTCCGATAACTTTGAATTCAAATGATCCAACGGCTCCAAGCGGCTCTGCTGGCGGTGGGAAGGTGCGCGCGATCATTGACAACTGACTAATGTTGTTGTTTTTTCATGGAACTTAGTTGATGGGTAATTGGCAAATCACTATTCAGAATGCTTAAGAAGTTATCTGAATTTTTCGCTTAAACGTGCTTATTGTTTTCACTGTTTTAAATTTGTTGCTTTGCGAATCCATCTTTGTTTTATTTTATTATGACAACAACGGTAGAGCAGCTTATCATACTCGTTATGTAGTTCAAAATGCTACAATATATGCTGTATGCTCTCGTCAAAATCCACATGGCTTAATGATGGTTTTTATAATGATAAAGCGTACTTATGAAATATTTTATCATGACTCTCTTAAACAAATATGAACGAGCTTTATTATTGACTTACTGAACGGTTTTATGAGGGAATAGATTTCCTCGTCAATTATTTTTAAAAGCTAGACAGTTTTAGACTTCACCTTTTTGCTAGAAAAGGTTATAAAAACAGCCAAAAGTAAAATAATTAACCATACATCTCGCGCATAATTGAAAGCCGCTTTTAAAAAAATGGCATGTGTATTGCAGTAATAAAGCCCTTATAAATTAGAACAAAAGCTAAAAGGCAGTAGGATTGTAACTTGGGCAGGACTTGTCATGGCGTACAATTTCACCTAATGGCAAGATCAAACTGTACATACCTGTAATCCTCACTATTCCGTTGTATGAAGGGCCAAAAACGGTGGTGTGGACCCGTAAGCAGAAGCACATACAGGAAACTCACGGAAAGGATAGAGAATCTCCTTCCGATGAAACTCTCGCTGATCTCGATCTGATGATTTCCATCAAGGAAGGCATAATTGTAATGCATGACTTGAGCCACATAACCACGAATCCTTCATCTAGCCTACACTTCATCTGGCACCTGTATCCCCTCCTTAACTTTTGTTTTTGAATTTATGTATGTTATTTACTTTATAAATATAATATATGGTTCATTCCATATCAAGTGACCGAAGAAATGCATCGACCCTCTTCGATTCGAACCAAACATTTTCAAGAAAAGGTTTATGGACATCAATGGCTGTTCTCTGTGGTAATAGCATGGAGTATTCTATAGGGCTGTGCATAAAAAGAAAAGGTTCCGTTGGAAATCAACATCGGTCATCTTTACACTTCTCATCCCGGGAATGGCATTTATTTAAAATTCGGTTCGGTTTTCAATGTTTGAAAAATGTCTGTGAAAGCCATGCATATGAGTTTGGACGATTTTTCACCACCAAGCAACCGATGCTGTAATCCTTTGAGCTCTCATGTCAGCATTCGACACAAAATTTTAAAAACAATTTCACCCCACTATCACGACAAATATCATCAACACGTAAAAAATGTTTTTGAAGGTCAAAAAATATGCGCTCAATGTGACGAGGCGTCATAGAATTCCTTAATTCTCAGCTGACTAAGCTGACAACAATTAATTACTTCTCTGACGGTGCCGGTTCACAGAACAAAAACTGGTTTAACATCTTGAAGTTTTTGTACCATCGAGAAGACTTTGGCGTTCCAGCTGAATGGCACCTTTTTTGCAACGGCACACGGTAAAGTCCCAAGCGATGGATTAGGAAGAACTCTAAACAGATAAGCGACGAGAGTTAGTCTTCTACGAACTACCATACAAACTCCAAAAGAGTTATAACGTTTGCATTAAAAAAAAATGGAATTTTTTCGATTACTACATTCAAAACTGTTTTGTCTACCAATTTGTCTCTATGCTTCTTTAAAGCCAAACTTTGTACAAAGTGGCCCACTCTATAGACGGTCGTGAAGACAAGTTAATAAAACCTTTATAAGAACATAAAGATTTTGAAAATATTCTAGTGATAGATGTTATGACCACTTGAGAACCTTCATAAAACCTTTTGGTTACCATGGAAACCAGTATGCGGCCTAAAGGCCACAGTTGTCAAACTTAACTGGGACATCGTGGTTGATTTTTGTTGTTCTGCTTTGTTCGATTCTCTGCTCTTCTGATTTATTTAGCAGTAAATAATATCGAAGAAAAAAGGTCACGTGTTGCGGGAAATTTTGTTTTAAAGCAAAATATCCAAAACAAATACTGTTTTTAACAGCGTATCCTGCTCCAAATCATATACGCATTTAATTTTGTGGTGAATATTGGCACGATAAGAATTGAAAATTATTGAGCTTCGGAATTTAAGTGAATTCATAACAACAAACACAAAATTAAAACAAATATATTCGATTAATTAATCATGAATTTCTTGAAAATTGAAGGAATTCAATAAGGTTATCTGAAAAAATGCAGAAATTGGTCTCCGATCTACAGTTCATTTGCATTGCATTTAGAATTTGGTGCATTTATTTTTCCAAATTTCGATTATTTCGTATATTTCAATATGGCGATTGGAAAAAAGTCACAATTCTGCCATAAAGCCAAGTTATCTTCGCAATAACTACATTAAAACTATTTGGTTATTTGGTGGCTTCCCTCAATGCCAATTTGCCGTTTAATGCATTTACTGGAGGCAAAATGGTTTTAAAATTCTTTTTCAACTGACCATAATAAGATAATATGAATGAGTCCTAAAACGGCATTTCAAAACAGCATTTTATGAGTTCATAAAGTCGAAATAAAACCTTTGATAGGAGTAAAAGGAATTTGAGAAAAAGATGTTTTAAGATTGTTTTAATAAAGCTGTGTAGGTTCTCGTAAACCTGACTAAAATATGAAACCTATTGACAGTCATAATAAAACCAAATCGATTTCTAGTAGCTTTGATAAAACCTTAATAAAACTTAATAAAGCAGAGTGGTTTTGGCAATGTTACTTGGGAAAGCTAAGACAGATAATTGCTTTTGATAAATTTCCCATGGAAGTTAATTATTTAAGCTTACTTGCAAAAAAAATTCTACGCCCTTGCGAGTGGTTTTTCGGCAGTTAACCGGAACAGGCATGGTAGGCGTTTAGGCATGTTTTTGAGTTCTTGCTTCGTTTTATTTTTAGATTCCTCCTCAGTTTTCGCGACAAAATTGTTGAAGTAGATCTTACGCTTCAGGTTGACCCAGAAATTCTCGATGGAACGCAGCTGGGGGACGTTGGGCGGGTTCGCCGACTTGGGTACCACATCGATATTCAGCCGCTCCATCTCCTCCAACGATCGCTTCGAGTAGTGGGCCGACGCCAGATCCGGCCAGAACACCGCGTCGGCGCCCTTGTGGTATTTTTTGATGAACGACGCAACGTCCGTCCGAACGACGCAATTGTCAGCCACAGCAGCACCTTCTTGGGGAACTTGGTGTGTGAAATGAACTTCACCAAGGAGCTCCTTCCTTCGGGGGAAAGTCAAATACGAAGTGCCCTGCCAGTCGTTGCCATCCAGGGTGAGATAGGTCTCGTCGTCCATCACCACCGCCAATTCGCGATTCGCCGGGAAAATCGAGTTGACCATCTTATTCAGCCGCTGCCGCTGCGTCATTGCCTGCAGCTTTGAAACCGGTGGACGCGATTTCCGCTTCCTGACATGTATGCTCATGTTCGCCAGGTATTTGTTTTACTATTTGGCCGGTTGAACCGACCTCTAGGCCAAGCGCACGCAGTGATGTAGCCACTTTTCCCTCGGTCTTCCTCTTCAGCATCCTGTGGAGCTTCTTGTCGCCGGCCGTCAGGGTTGCCGGCCGTCCGGAACCGGGCTTTCTTTCGATGCTCTGATTGTTGTCTAATAGTGCCAAGATGTTGTAGATGCCGGAACGGGCGTTTTCGGCGTCCACAAAGTGCCGCACGATGTCCGTTTTCGACGCGGTGGGTGCCTTTCTTTGAACGCGCACACTTCTGAACGGAGTTGCTTCACTGTTTTTGCCATCACGGTTAGAGTTCGACTGATAGAGTTGTCAAATTTTGTCTGCTGACTCATGGGTTACTATGATTGATGCTGAATGGGTAGTTTAGTCAGTGGGAATAAAAGTAAACCCATGAAAAATCAGCTATTTTTGTCCATTTTTTTTAAATGCAAACGTTATGATTGGGCACGCTGTAATTGCAACCTGAATGTGAAGTTTCTGGTCAGATTTGCTTATGTTCCAATAGTCGATGCCACTGTTCTTATGAAGAGTATTTCGAGCTCAGAAACGGGTACCATTTTTAAACTTATTTCGTAAAACCGTAAAAATTCAAACGTAATGCTAATGCAAAACGCAGCAGGAAATAAGTTTTGATAAATATTTTATTCTAAGTGGAATTTGTTTAATAGTTGTGAAATATAAAATTGCACTTTTATTGGTAACGAGCTGACCCGGCCAACCTCGTACCGAAAGTTCGTAAGTTTTTTCTAACCCGACGCAGCCAAAGAAGAACAGATTTAAAAAAAAAAACATGGGAATCTGTCAACCTGTTCTTCAGTTGAATCGTGACATGCCATCCCATTTTATTTTTATTTTTTTCAGAAAGATAGATAGATTTATAGCTTGATGATTCGATTGACAAAAAAATTGATATTAATCATGAACATCTGTTTTGAAAACTAATCATAAAAAAAGTAAGATGGCAACACTGAAGATTTTTCTCTAACTGTCTGTTTCCACTGGTATGCGACTGCGGAATCCAAATTTGGATCTGGCTATACCTAATTGCTAAATAAGTCCGACAGCAATGGGCTCTCCTCTCTGTTAGAATTGATCAAGCTTTAATAACCACTGATTATCCTAATCATGCCATTGTATGAAGGGCCGAAAACGGGTTGGATGGATCGATAGGCAACATCACTTATACGTTTCCACAGGGATAAAAAGAATCTCATTCCAACAACAAGATTGAACAATTGGTCATGAGAGCAAGCTATCTAACATGAGGATGCCCCAATGGACAGAGAGAAGAGCCCGCCCTCTATTCACAAACTGTTAGCAATGGGGAGTTGGCATTCCCACTCTCCCCATCCCGAGTGCTTCAATCGGGTTCCGTGATGGTCCTTCCCATTCCCATGAAATATTTATATAATAGTGTATATATTTATGTAAATGAAAAATACTACAAGCATTCTATTAAATCTATAATATATGATCTTCAAACGTTTGATCTTAAAACAGTGGTTCCCAACCTTCTTGGGCTCGCGACCCCCCCTTTTTTTATGTAGCGATAAAAAATAAAGGAATACATCAATTTACGATGTTTTTGATTTATTAGGACATTTTATGTTATAACCAGGAAAAAACAATCTCTGTGTGATTGCTGCGGATTTGGGACACTAGATTTGAAATTCGGGGCTGTGTTTGAAACAACGCCAATCTCATGTCCTTTTTACAGTCTGTTTCTTGTCTTCGTTTTGATTTGAAGTAGAGTTGAACATCCGCTGAATGGGATTAATGCCTTCAATGCCTCCATGGAAATTTTGGGGTACGAGCCATACATAACACACCAGAACTGGCTCAGTTCCTTTTCATGAAACAAATCGTGAGACGAAGAATCGTTTTTCAGGTCCAAGTATTCATCCTGTATCTGGAAGGCTAGCCACATCCAATGATGAAAACGGGTTGCGTACTAAAGCAGCTACTTCTTGCTTCAACTCGGGGAAATACTTCTCAAATTGCTGCTCCTGTGAATCCAAATTTGCATAAATTTCTACTTGGAGAGCCGGTCTGCTCGCTTGCTCCTTTATTGGTCATATTGCACAGACGATCAAACATGGCAACATTTCCCATCTTAACTTTTTGGCGCCAATTTTTTAGTTTTTTCGCGAATGCATGAAGATGATTTTGGAAGTGAACAAGATTGGATTGTTTTCCCTGAAGTTTCAGCAAATTCAGATGCTCAAAAACATCAACTAAGTAAGCGAGACGTTTCTGAAAGTCTCCTTCATTAAAATGTACAAGGAAATCATTTTTCCCTTGAGCTTTCAAAAACGTTTGGATCACATCCTTCAACTCGAAAACACGGTTGAGTACATTACCCTTCGACAACCAGCGTACGGAAGTGCAGAAAAGTAGAACCTCATGATCTGAGCTCATTTCCCTGCAGAGTTCCTTGAATAAACGTGTATTCAGGGTTCCAGACATAACATAGTTAACAATATGTATGACCAATTCCAGTACTTTCAATAACCCTTCCAGCAACGTCTTGCTGGCAAGAGCATATCGATGGAGCATGCAATGGACACCTGCGGCATGTGGGGCAAGCTCCTTGACCTTCTTCTGAAATCCAGATTTCTTGCCAAACATTGCAGGAGCTCCCTCGGTGTAAACCCACAAAGTTTTTTCAACTGCAAGTCACCAGATTCAAAAAACGCCTTGATTTTAGCCATGATATCATCACTTTTGGTAGTAGTTTCCAAGTCACAACAGAAAAGAAACTCCACCTTTAAATCGCCAGCAGAGCATACGTACTTCACAAACACCAACAGCTGCGCACAGGAACTGACGTCCGTGGATTCATCGAGTTGAACTGCGAATAAAGGAGATTGTTTTATTTCTTCCAGAACTTGCTCTTTCACGTCTTCGGACATATGGGCAATTCGTCTTTGCACAGAGTTGTTTGATAATGACACTTCCGCATTTTCTTTTCACTTGCTTCCCCAAGAACTAAATTCACCATCTTCAGCATGCTAGGTTTGATCAGAGTTTCTCCAATCGTATGAGGTTTTTTTGTTTTTAGCGATTTCCAGTGCTGTCTCATATGACGCTTGCACTACTGCTGTGTTTTGTTGTTGAATGCTGCCAGTGCCAGTGGCATCGAATCTCTGCCGTTTCAAGCCAGCTTCATGACGCCGAAAAAAGTCCACATCCTTAGTACTATGCTCGACATGCTTGGTATCCAAATGCCGTTTCAAATTTGATGGCTTCATTGATTCAACACTCAACACAACGCCACAAAGCACGCACTGTGGCTTATCGACGCCACTAACGATTATAGTTGTGAAACCGAATTTCATATAATCCTCCTTTCCAAGGTAAGGCCGTCTATAAAGTACAACATAATCTTGTTCTTTTCTGTAACTATTTTAAATTTATTGAATATTTTACCTATTCAAGTTGACGTTATTTAGTTTGCAGCGGTAAACCAAAATCTCAGCAAAATTTTAAATGTGGAAGCAACAAATTAGTCGGTTTATTGATTCGGGACTCGACGCGTCAATGGCCAGTTCAGTTGTAAAAGAAGATAAAACAAATGAGCCAACTACTACTGCGCATTCATTGAGTGTTTTTTCACGTTTAACGACGCACCAGGACGCACACTAATACATCAACTCACATCTTAGTAAGAAGGAAAGAGCAAGTAAAAAATGAATCCATTCAATCGCGTGTGCTAGCAAGAAAAAGACAATGGAAAAAGCAACTGTCCTTCGTTGCCTTCCGTTCACCACTACTTTGCTCTACTCGAACGAATTATAAGACGCACCAAGACCAAAATATACTCGTTTATTTTTTAAATTCATGATTTTTATAAGTAGGTTGCATTTTAGTTATTGGATCAGTTATTTTTTTTTTTTGTTGTTAATTGTGGGGCGGGGGGGGGGGTCTTAAAATGCAGGAAATGTTGTAAAGTGTTACAGTGTAGAATTCTGTGGTTCCGCGCTTAAGCACGTTTTTGTTGTTGTCAGCGATAGCAGCAATTCACCAAAATCTTGATTTGAAGTATCTTGAAAAAGTATGTTAAGTCTATTGAAATTTTACTGAACTAGCATTTATACATTTTAATTTACTGTTGCTATGGTCACTATTTGCTGCTTGATGCTAATTTTACAACAGCAATCGACTTTTATTTGCGCTGGCCTAATAGTTGTTGCTCCTGAGTTAGGAAAACAGGGAAGATTTAATTGAAAGGGAGTTAAAGTCAAAAGGACATAAAAAAAACAATAAGTTATGTTTAAATCATCTATGAAATAAAGTAAATCAATAAAACAATATTATAAAATATAATGATATTGTGTGTACTGATAAAGTAATGACAAATAACTGATAATACATAAATCACGAAAACACAAGTAATGATTAAAATGGTAATGGTGATGATAGAGATGAATGGTAATGGTATTGCTGTTGAGTTAAAATGAATAGAAAAACACAATTTTGTCATGATGTTCAAAAGAGTCGGTGAAAAATAACATAGGAATTAAAATTCCATGGGGATTGGGGTAAAATGGGCTAAGTTACTAATGACAGGAATATTTTACATCCATGAATCCACTCCAAATTAATTTCTGAGAAAGTTTCTTTTTAAAAACGCCCTTGATCTTGCCTGGTTCCCTCTTGAGGAGGAAGTTATTATTTTATTCAACCTTTGGAATCGGTTTTTCACAGTGTGCAGTGTATCGAGTACATACAAACAGCCAGTATGAAATATTTATAGACCAGCAATGCTACAGGAGTGGACCTGAAGTCTAATCCAGCCTTCTTAAATAAATTCTTGTTTTTTTTCCTAAATTAAGAGTGACCCACAATCCATTGATTCACGTTCTACTAATAGAGACATTCTTTCAAACAAACAAGTTAGAACATTCGTGAACGTGATTCACCGAACCTCATCTGCGATGCCATCTCCGTGCTCATTTATCAGTTGGAAGATCACTTTATTTTTGAATATAAATTGCAAAATTAGCAAACTATTCGATTCGCTATCATCGTTCGTGAAATCGTAGACGATGTCGAGAAACCATGAATATGTTGTTCAACCACTAGGTGGATTCCAACCTCACTGAAACATTTGCTGCGCCCCCGTCCGAGCCTGATGAGTGGTTTTAGAGGCATTTCGAACAAAAGGTATTTAATTTAATGAGCCACGATTTGCATAATTATCACGCTGGCAGCGATGGATTTCGGCAAGGAATTAGAGACCACCAAAAGGGGGGCCTTCATCAGACATTGTTGCAGACAGCGATGAGAGAAGATCAGCGTCTGCGCTAATGGATTCGGGAGCTTCGTCCGAGCTGTCTATGACTCGTCGCAAATCGCCTCTGATCAATATGGTTAATGGCGGTCAGCTTCGCTGTTCACCAAAGCCTTCTGATAGGGAGGTCCCAAAATGTGAATGTAAAAATGCACAACGGAAAAGCCGATATCATAATTTATGTTCGAACACATTCCATGCTCTTCTTTAAATAATAGCAAAAACCAGCTACAAAATCATTATCGAAGCCATGGTGGACCACACACACGCTCGTTCCGACTTGAGCGAACGAGATGGAGCCAAGAGACCAAGGCGAGAAAAATGGTTACCCCTGGTATCGAATGAAGAACTTCCCACAACATCTTTCACAACTCAATCGTGCCGCAACAGGGTTCAATTTCCCATGCCGACAAAGCCTTTTTTAAGTTGTTGAACACTAGCAAAAGGAGTTCGTCCCTGAACATGTCCAATGAAGGACCCACCACCCGTCGGATCTTTATGTCTCACTTTATTGTGCGGTTTTTGTTTGGAGAAGATGAACAAATTATTTCACTTTTGGCTCGCGTCCAATAATCGCTCCCGCCTTCAAATGATTGGACTTAATATCTTAAAAGTGGCGGCTCCGAGGGATCATAAATTCCATCGAAGCCCTTTATATCTTGGTTCCGCCTCTTGTGCAGTATTTTTCCGTATAGGAACACAAAAGCCAACTGTAGGAGAACATGTGCACTTTTAGGGGATTAGCTATCGCCATCATAGAGATCATTATTGGAAGTGGCTCTTCTGGCAGATCTCACAAACCAAAATACCAATTATCCTTTTTTTTCCTTCACCTTCCCGTATGTCATGGCACGCCAAAACAAATTTACACTTCTCTCATAAAACGGACCCGTAAACCAAAAGATCTGCGCATTTGTGTGTGTGAGAGTAGCTACCATCGCCGGTGATGGAAAATGTGAAGCAGACCAAAATTCGTAACATCATCATCTACTAATGTACTCTAATAACATAGCAAAGGTATCAAAAACTACACGTTCGGTGTTAGCTTTAATTTCCTCTCCTGATGATGCTGCCGGTTGAATCCTTCCTGTTTCGTGGTTGGTTTCGCAGACCCAGCCAAAGTTCAAAGGAATGTGCCAGCCAAGCAACGCGGAGACTTCAGCACGTCAGTTTGGCGATGAGCGAGAAACCCGAGAAACAACAAGATGAGCAAATTGATGAACGGAAAACTCCTCGGTGGCTGGAGCGGCGCAGCGAAAGCGAGTGAAGTGTAGAAAAACAAGGGTACGGGAATAACAAATTTCCAAATTAATATAAATTATACCTTGCGGCGAGTGCAGGGGCTTTTATGTCTTTTGGTGTGGTTCGTATTTTATGCGCTGGGCTAAGGCATTTGCCATTCTTTTATTTTGTAAACATTCATTAAGGACCACGTTTGTTGACATTTGAAAACATCGTCGACTAACAAATTCCCCCAAATAGTTCAGTACTGAAGCTAAAGTACGATTCCTTGAAAAGCTAAGTGATGAAAAACTCCAAACTGCTGGCTTGCTGTAAACAACTGCAACGGTTTGAATCTTCAATAAAATTCCTGTTCACTTTCATTATCCTTACCCGTGCAGGTCATCAAACTGGTAGTGTCATCCCTGTCATCTTCCTGTCATCGGAGGAAAACATGGAGCCTATTTCCCCTAGTAGTAACACCAGAATCGTTCTCATGCATCAATGTCCACGGAGAACATTCAAGCTTGACCAATAACCATTCAGCCCCGGTCTCCAGACAGTATATCACGCTGAAGACTACCAGCAACAAAAAAGCAGTGAATTTATAATAACGACATATTAATTTCAGACCCATTCGATGCACCATCCTTCAAGAGCTGTCAGCTTCCTGTTGGGCAGTGCCGATATGGACTTACTGCCACTTGCTCTCCGAGCCATCAAACCGCACTCGATATGGATGTCCATAACGAGTTGGTGGTCCTGCGCGTTCACTCCCGGTCCGGAGTCGAGTCAACACCGTCCGTCGATAAAAGTAACTACATTTGGTCAAATGGGCTCCCGGGACGGAGACGACGACCAGGCAATTCGAGGCTCTACACCACAGCGGGACACTTTTTAATTTCATTACGCTCACTTTTGTTAATAATTTTTATGATTCTTCTCGCGCAGCAGCAGCAGTTGATCGATTTTGTCGTTTTTCTCCTCGTAAAACTCGCTTTTTGTGTCAGCACATCAGATCGACCTCCGACGACGACGACGACGACGACGACGACGGAGACGATGCCGATGTGGAGGATTTCGTTCTTTGTGTTCACCTGGAGCTAGAAAAATGGATTTCAAATTTTAATTACAATGTTTTGCGGTTCAACAGCACCATCTCGGTTAATCTCGAAATGTTAATACTTTTTTCCGCTCAAGTCAGCAACTTTTTACCACTTATCAATTCCCCTCGACAAATCCATTCGTTAGCCTTTTCTCGCATATCATCGAGAGAAGGATGCTGCGTCGTGAGCCATGGTCGTCGTTGTCGTCGTCATCATCTCCATCATCATCATCATCGGTCTTTCATTTGGCCTGCTCGGTTATTGATATTGATGGATATGAGTGCGCTTTTAATCTTTGACGCCACACGTAGCCCACAACAACGGGACTGACTGACTGACTGACTGACTGGCTGGCTGGCTGGGGGCCGTTTGGAAGGTTTTTGTTTTGCTGCTCCTTATCTCAGCCTACCTACGCGGATACGGAGCCAGGGAAGGTGCGAGGTAGCTGGACCTGATGCTGAGCGCGTTTCATCTCCCATGGGACCATCACCGAAGCGATACTAACCGGAGACGACAGCGGCTGCCACCCGGGTTATTTGCGCGAGAAAGATATGAAAGTACACAGTGCCTACCCTGTTTTGACCAGGAAAGACAAAATGTAAGATGCCTTTTGGGAGATCCACGAGCTAATGAAGATGGGTGAATGTTAAACGATGGGCAGTCGTCCGGTGAAGTGGGAAAATTTAATTTAATTTGCACTGTATCGTTGAGTTAGGGAGCGTCTTTTGTTTACACTCTATGATAGAGAATAGAATAATTACCCGCATACTTCTTTTATATTTAGAGAAGGATATTTTTTTGCGGAATGACTTCCCAAGAAGCACATGTTGTTACATTAAAGACGCAGCGATTGATTTGTAACAAATTTGTATGTGAAATCAAAATTACTGTAACCCTCTATATAACAACGCGGGGGGAATTTAGCCATCAATGCCAATACAAATCCCTTTACTCCTCTGTCAGATGGCGAGTCTGACTTTGATTTGGCTGAAGGAGGAACATCGTTCAGTTTTCCGGAAGGTGCTTCACGCAAGCGAAGCCGCGTCCTCCCACGGAAAGTTGCTGAGCAAGAGACCAAAATCAGCTTGCTTTTGAAATGGAGCTGGAAAAAAGGAAAATTCAATTCCTCCTGGTTTCCGTAGTACTAACTACACCCAGGACTTTCCATCTCTTCCGGGGACAACTAAACCCCCTGATGCCCTGTTCTCATTTGATGACATTATCGAAGGTATCTTCAAGTACCTCGAAATTTCTGACCCTCTTAAATGCATTGTTCTGGCAATGCTTTCCACAGTGAAAACGCTTTTAAAGCAATTGACGTTAAAGTGGCCCCTCTTTCCAATAATCATTTCCTTTTATGGATAATTTTCCAAATGAGGTCGGGGATTTGATTACTGTTCTGCAGTGGAATTGTCGAAGTCTTGTTCCTAAATGGGAATCTTTCAAATTTTCAGCTCACAATACCGGTTGTGATGCATTTGCTCTTTGTGAAACATGGCTCTCTTCCGAAATTGATCTTCCGTTTCATGATTTCAATATTATTCGTCTTGATCGTGAGGATTCGCGTGGAGGAGGAGTACTGTTGGGGATCAAAAAGTGCTACTCCTTCTATAGAGTGAATTTTCCTCAAATTTCAGGTATTGAAGTTGTCACATGTCAGGCTGTTATTAAAAATAAAAGCCTTTGCATTGCTTCTATGTCTATTCCTCCTAGAGCCTCAATAAACCGAAAACAACTTTCTCACGGTACAGGCTGGGGAGAACTGTACGATGACAACCGGTCTTCCCTGATATATGACCTCTGTGACAACTTCAATATGACAGTTCTTAACTATGGAGAAGTAACACGTTTGGCTGGTCCATCCTCACTTGGCAGTAGATTAGACCTCACACTTTGTTCGAATTCATTATCGTTGGATTGCACATGGAATGTGATTCAAGATCCCCACGGTACAAGTGATCACTTGCCTATTAAAATTTCGGTTGCCACCGGGTTCCAGCCGTCGAAATCCATCCACGTCACGTATGACCTTGCTCGTAATATGGATGGGACAAAGTTCAGGACAGCAATAGATGAAGCCATAACGACGGTAGAAGGGCTTCCTCCGCTCGAGAAATATAACTTCCTTTCCAACCTGATCTTAGATAGTGCGCTTCAAGCTCAAACTCGACCAGTTCCAGGAACGTCATTTCGCAGGAAACCTCCTTCTCCATGGTGGAATCAGCAATGCACCGAGGTTTACCGTAAAAAGTCCGACGCGTTTAAAGTTTTCCGTAGACATGGAACTCCTGAGCACTTCGAAGTATACACGGCTCTCAAACGCGATCTTAAGAGACTCATCACGGCCAAGAAACGCGGTTACTGGCGAAGATTCGTGGACGGGCTATCACGCGAGATGTCGATGAGTACTCTTTGGAATACGGCGCGAAGATTGCGTAACCGAACTACGTAAAATGAGAGCGAGGAGTACTCGGACCAATGGATCCTCAAGTTCGCGCGAAAAGTTTGCCCAGATTCTGTGCCGGCACGAATCATTCCTCGCGAAACCGAAAATTCTATAGATGAGATCAGCCAACCCTTTGCAATGGTAGAGTTCGCTCTTGCACTCCTTTCGTGTGGCAATACGGCTCCAGGGGCTGACAGGATCAAGTTCAACTTGCTTAAGAACCTCCCAGACGTCTCTAAGAGGCGCATGTTGAACTTGTTTAATCAGTTTCTGGAACTCAACATTGTACCGGATGATTGGAGATGGGTAAGAGTTATTGCCATTCAAAAACCTGGTAAACCCGAGTCCGAACACAACTCCTATCGACCCATCGCGATGTTATCTTGTATTCGAAAGTTGTTGGAGAAAATGATCGTTTTCCACCTGGACAAATGGGTTGAGAAGAACAACCTGCTTTCAGATACTTAAAATGGTTTCCGTAGTGGTAAGGGAACGAACGACTGTCCGGCGTTGCTTTCCTCAGATATTTAGATAGCTTTTGCAAAAAAGAGCAAACTGCTTTTATGTTCATGGATATCAAGGGGGCTTTTGATTCAGAATCTGTTGAAGTTTTTCAGATAAACTCCACGCTTGTGGCTTTTCTCCAATTATGAATAACTTTTTGTACAATTTGCTGTCAGAGAAACATATGAGCTTCTCTCATGGAACTTCTCGATAGCTACATGGGTCTCCCCCAGGGATCATGTTTAAGCCCCCTTTTGTATAATTTTTATGTCAAAGACATTGACGGTTGTCTAAGTGACAACTGTACGTTGAGACAACTTGCAGATGACGGCGTAGTGTCCGTCACGGGACCCAATGGGGTCGATCTGCAAGTACCCTTACAGGATACCTTGGACAATTTGTCTACTTGGGCTTTAGAACTAGGTATCGAATTCTCTACGGAGAGAACTGAGTTGGTAGTTTTTTCTAGGAAGTATAACCCTGCACAACCGAAGCTTCAAATTTGGGGTACACCGATAACTCATTCCATATCATTTAAATATCTTGGGGTCTGGTTCAATTCTAAGTGCACCTTGAGTTCCCACATTGAGTATCTGAAGCAAAAGTGCCAGCAAAGGATTAACTTTCTTCGAACAATTACCGGAACCTGTTGGGGAGCGCATCCGCAAGATCTTCTTACGTTGTACCGGACAACGATTTTGTCGGTTATAGAATACGGTAGTTTTTGTTTTCAGTCAGCGGCTCGGTCACACATCATCAAATTGGAACGTATTCAGTTTCGCTGTCTTCGTATCGCGTTTGGTTGCATGCACTCGACTCGTACCATGATTCTTGAAGTGCTGGCTGGCATGTTACCACTCTCGGATCGGTGTTCAGAATTATCTCTCCGGCTTCTCACCAGGTGTGAAGTTATGAATCCCCAGGTAATCGAAAACTTTGAGAAGCTCCTTGAGTTGAATCCTCAGACTCAATCCATGGCATGGCATGGTTCATTTTGATTTATCCATGAAGCAGGCGCTTCATGGAATCCCAGAGCATCATCATCCTATGATTGTTCCGGTAATATTTGCTGTAAAGTTTGGCCAAGTTGACTGCACAAAATCGTTTGTCACTGACGGATCATTGATAGAGGAGCCAGCAGGGTTTGGTATGTCTAATGAAATTCATAGTGCCAATCGTAAACTTCAAGCTCCGTGTTCCGTATACATCGCTGAATTAGCGAAAATACATTTTACGTAGAAATTGGTTTGCCTCACTTACACCGGATCAGTATTTCATTTTCACCGGTAGTCTCCGTTCTATAGAGGTTATTCGCTCCATAAGGCCTGTATAGCACTCCTTGTATTTTCTCATGAAAATACAGGTTGCTTTTAAGTGCTTTATCTTCGCGTTATTTTATCATCACCTTTGTATGGGTCCCATCTCATTGTTCAATTCTGGGCAATGAGAAAGCGGACTTGCTTGCAAAGGTGAATGCTGTGGATGGCGATATTTACGAGCGACAAATCGCCTTCAGTGATTTTTTCCCCCTATTTTTCGTCAACAGTCACTCGTCAGCTGGCAGTATAAATGGAGTAACGGAGATCTTGGGCGATGACAACATTCTAACATCTCAAAGGTGTCGAAGAAATCTAGGTTTGGGGGAATCAATGTGGGTCGAGACTTCATTCGTGGGATGTCTCGTCTCATATTCAATCATTATTTATACCGTATTGGGCTGAGCGACAGCAATTTCTATAAATGTGGACAAGGTTACCAGGACGCAGATCACATTATCTGAGCATCGTGGAGTCAGATCTGAGCTTTTTGATTCCCTTCGGGCTTGGCCCAAGCAACACACAAGTTTTATAACGGTTGAACATACTTTTATATGACTAGATTTGGTTATAAAGAAGCTTACTCAACATAAAATTATAAAGATGTGTTACTCGGGGAGGTAGACAAGCTGATGTATTGGTTCCATATATTTTGGCTCTACGAGATCTCGAGTTTATGAAAACCATTTATGTGTTTTTGACTAACATTAGCCATTAGTTGTTCGTTTAACAAGTAGGT
This sequence comes from Aedes koreicus, assembly GCA_024533555.2. Lineage (NCBI taxonomy): Eukaryota > Metazoa > Arthropoda > Insecta > Diptera > Culicidae > Aedes > Aedes koreicus. The sequence goes on from JAHHFK020003524.1 coordinate 26,813, forward strand.
TTAGTTTTCGTTTTTTATATTGTTTGTGTTTTTTTTAAGGTTCAAAGCAAAAAATAAGCGAGATTTCATGGTTCTGAATTATGGTTAGACGATTAAGAATTTAAAATAAATGTGTTATGTAAACCTAACTTCAAATTCCCGCCTACTCTCCCATCCGTTAAATTGTTATTCCTATTAACCTCGAGAAGACCGCGACTAATCGGTTCTACCCCCCTAAGTCTAGTTCGAAGATTACTGATGTATATAATAATGACACCTTGGGTCTGTAAAGTTGATTCGATTGAACCTGTACAAATAAATGAATTTATAAAAAAATAGTATTTTGTGAAGAGTTGGAGAGAGGAGAATTCGCATGATCTCTCGGTGGCATTTTTCGCTCTTCAGAAATATGAAAATCGATAGTTTTAGGTGAAGAAATTCAGTTCTCTTGTTACTGCGTGTAAATTGATGTGTTGTGAGACGATTGGGTAATGTTTTGTCTGAAAATTGTTTGCTAATTTGCACGGCTCCGTACGAGTTGGTTTTCAAGCTTCCGGAAGTGTCTGGTGGAAAAAGAATTAATTTACTGACGTGATAGTTGGATGGGCCAGATCAGTGTGATTTTGAAAAGTGCATTGAACTTTTAGATGAATCCGAGTTACATTAGTGCAAGAGTAACAATGTTGTATCCCCGATGATTATCCATTGGTTCACGCATCGATCAGCTAAGTATTTTTCCGTATCCACCTATGTACCTATAATCTTACTGTTGTATTCCTGTCTAATTTGAACTCCATAATAAGATGTCTTTAATACTGCTGAGTTGATGGTTCGAGAATATTCTCAGTGATAAGTCACTCTTGAAGTGTTAGAAAATGATGTACTGTTTTGTAAAGATGCAATATCTGATCAAATGTTTTATTATTCGGTGAAATTTGCAACAGAAAAAATCAGAATGAAACAAATCGCCAACATAGACAATCTTTTTTTTTGTTGGTACTTTCTATTTGATGATCAGTCATTGGTCAGTCAGTTAACATATTTTGATTCAAAAAGATTTCTTGTTTTCTCGCAATTTTTGACCAATGTATTATTTCAAATCGTTATAAAACAGGGAGTCAATCGTGTTTTGGGGTGCCGGAAGAAATTTTTCTGGGTTTTTTTGTTTTTCAGCATGTCTGTCAAACCAAAATCGAAAAGTTATGCTTATTGGCAGCCAGCTGCAAATTATGTAAGCATGCGTGTGAGTGGTTCCAGAAATTACGGAAATTTATCTTGTTGTAGTAAGGTGTTTGAATAGGCTATGTCGGAGAGTGTCTTTGAAGGTATTTTCTCCCCTTTTAAAATAGTTATAAAATGTTTTTGAATGATTTGAAAAAAAAAGCTACATCAACATTCTTTCTAATATAAACAAATTAGCTACAGATTTCTAATGAATATAGATATAGGTTTCATTTATTTATTATTTAAGTTGATGTTATATCACCTTTATCTTCCCATTTTTCCGATTTGCCTCAGAGTGGTGGGCAATAGATGTTTTCATGCTAATCTACTCTGAATTTTGGTTGGACAGTTATTACTTCCCAAATAGCTTTTCATAAGCAATCGAAATAAGAGTAATAAAGTAAGTCTCATACCAGATTCCAGCGTGCAATCTATGGATTATTTAATTACTAACGCAACGCACTGCAACGGAAATATGATTACCTGTATATATCTTCATTAAGAAACACAATAACTTGGATTTTAATTAATTGAGCTTGGAGTTTCATGTGGCTATATTCCTCATCATTCCCTTCAAATTATTTTAAGAGGCCATCCTTAAACAATAATTTAGAAAACTCTGAAACTAATTTCTTCTATACAGTCACTATGTTCATTCCAAGTACCATGTTTCTCCTAAATCAGTTAAAGAAACTTCTAAAAAAGCGATTTTAAACATAAACAAGTTACTGCTATTCATTGTGATGAAAGGTTTGTGTCGAACTCACACCATGAACCTCTCCTATCTGGAAATGTTTGTGATTTCCTGAACCAGCTAGAATTTGTGAGAAGTTTCACAATTTCAATCCATCAAATGTTCTATTATTTGTACACAGCAAATTTCCAAAATATAGAGAAGAAACCTAAATTGACAATATGTTAAGGTGGTGCAATGTTGTTTCTGTAGTCCGAGAAATATGATAAGTTCTCTTTCAACACCCGTACTTAGATATTTATCTCATTTCAGGGAGCGTGTAATTGCGCTATAACCATAAGCCGTATAGGGCTAGGACTAAAGTTAATGCTTAAGTCTCAACCGTTTGGAGAAAAAATGGAGCATCACTTAACCTTCTTAGACTCGATGTTCCCAACGACCATATAAATAAAATGTTGTTCTGTAAACCAAACAGGGCATTCTGTTTAACAATTCTCTCCGACTATTCATTTCCCTTTTCCTTTGATATCTACTGAAGGCTACGTGGGTTTCCAGTGTTTTCTTAAGGTAGATACCAAATCCTCCCTATCTCCAACGGTTGCATGGACGTGGTCAGGTGAGCGACCGAGGAGTGTATTTGTCGAGATTATTACGTGAAAAAACGTATCAGTAACTGGTTCCGTTTCATGGTGACATGCAATATCTTCAACGAATTATTCCTCATCGTAGCTCCATCCACGAGGTGTGCAAACGTCAATGCTAATGCTAATGCTAATGCTAGTTGGAGAGAGGGAATGCTTCTACATACGCTATATAATTTCATGTTTGCATTTGATGACAACAAGCATAATTCGAATTCATTATAGCAATTTTTTTACATCAATTATATGCATAATAATTTGGATGTTGATAATATTGATTCATTAAAACAATTCTTCTTTCAGTTCTTTGGCATATGACACGCCATTCTAGGAAAAAATGCACAGCTCCTCTCCTATTTAGAAAGAAAAACAAGTCTCGTATTAAATAAGATAGCCATTAAGTTGTTCCAGCAAAAAGGACTGCAATCAAAACTTTTAAAAGTATTGAGGAGTATTTAGGAGAAATCAATGAAAACCGAGATATTAACAGAAAATAAAAATGGTTCTTCAGGATTCCCACTTTATGATCCATAACAGATTGAAATCTTATTTTTTTAGCAATATTGCTTAAAGTTATTTGTTTTACAACTTCGTAGAACATTATGCAGATTTTAAACAATGCATTAAAAAGTTGACATTGTGAACTTCGGTACTTTCCCGAAGGCACCATACACCTTAAACCAACAACGGTTTAAGCGTAAACATGTTTGTCTTTCTAAAAACGGCTTTGAAACCATAGTGCAGTGTGGTGTAAATAAGAAATGCTCAAGTCCTTTTCCGGTACGACGCGACAACGTTCATGGCGACCCAATGCAACCGAACGACACGGCACAGTTCGCGGAGGTTCACCGACTGGGTGGTGGGAAATTATTAATGATGAAAATTAAATATTGAAAGCACTTTTATTTGGCATTGATTAATTGGGTTTTGATGCTAATGACAGTGAGAGAGCGACTTCTCGTGGTGGCAATGCGGTGGCCTCCTCCACACACTTTTGGTGCGCCACACACAAACTTTCTGACTGGTTCGTATCGTGACGTGGAATTTTAATTAATAACCGCACTGCACTCCAGAGACTGAGCTGAGCGCATTCGGAGGCCAACCTTGCCAACGGGCATAGCGGAGTGCGAGTGCGCCAGTGCAATCGCGGAGGCTTTCAAGAGTTGAAATATGATTTTCAGATAGGATTCACCTCAACGATGATGACGACGACGGCGACGACAGCGACGATGACGACGGCAAGAAGCAAGTAGCAGAGTGCGGGTGGTTGCCTTTACGCAGAAAGAAAGAAGGAGGAATCAAACATCATTTTCCTTTGGCAAAATATTACGACCATAAATTGTGATCACGAGAGAGACGCCAACCAACCAAACGGAAACAAGACTGGAACAAAACTGCACTGAAAAAAAAAAGACCAGACTTACAACTAAATTAATGTTGTGCTGATCCGAGGGAGTTCTGGGGGAAGGAAGGTTGTAAAACTGGAACAACTTTTCTTAAGCATCGATCTTCGGGGAGGTATGCTGCGCAGCTGGGTGGAGACAGGATCGTACGAAAACGATATTAATGGTTTGATTACACTCAAGCGATGCTGTTATCACGCAATATTATAAATGTTCTTTGCTGAGGCGTTGATAGTTTCTTGTGTACTTAGGAAGCAAATTGGAAGTTTCTTTCGAATGAAGACAATTCACGCAGCGGTTCTGTTGTAAGCACTGGTTTAACCACACTTAACAATAAATATTGCAAGCCTATTCTACTTATTAGTAAACTGGTTTTTAGTAATATTAAATTCTTACATAATGTGTTTAAAGCTTATTTAAAGATCTGGTAAGTCACACTGCGCCGAAATACAACAATTTTCTGATTCATTTAATGCATTCAATTTCAAATTCTAGTTTGCTAAATTTTTACAAAACGTTACAGCCAAAATCACTTAAAGAACAATACTCGTTTCCTCACTGATTGTCACTTGGATCAGTCTTGCCGGGTTGCCGCCTAAAGAGCTTCCATTCCTTCTTATTTACACGTGTAGACTTCTTTCACATCGATACAGGTGCTGCACGTCACTTCGCAGCACCACTTGAAGCTACACTTACAGTTTCTCTTGACCTCAACATGCTTCCTACTCTGACCGCGCTCACAGCACATCAAATTACACCCATCAACTCCGTTGGAAGTGATGTTGCACTCGCGACCGTGCGTCCCCAGGGAACCCGTTTTTGAGCTCGGTTCACAGAAATCATCCGATTCCTCGGTGTACACCAGATCCCGTTTGGTCGGAAGCTTGATCGATGGATCATCCGGCATGAAGCTGTGGCCGTCGTTTTTCGCTATCACCTTGGTCGCACCGTCAAAATGCTCCTTGAGGCGTGCTCCGACCTCCGAGAACGGGGGCATCTTCATCCAGCAGGTTCGCATGGTGCAGGATCCGGACAGTCCGTGGCACTTGCACTCCATCCGCATGAACTGCTTTACGGCCTGGATAGGTGGAAGAAAAATATGTTTTGAGTGAGTGAATAATTAACATTTTTTAAGATTTCAGGCTAGTTTGACATTGTCTCAGATGATTTATACCAATTGTGAAGCTTTCCGAAAGCGGTTGACGTGATACTGTTAACAGTTATTAAAATGCTATGTATGAATCGAAATCATCACCTTAACATTTTTTGTCTATTTTTCCTTGTATTTTTCTATCAGCGACGTTCTATTTTCGATGAAGTTTGTCAGAAGCGTTCTATTTTCGCCTACGACCAAGGCAGATGGTTTTATCCTTAGGCACAATTAATGCCGTTTTGAATTTCGATTATTGTTTGCTATTTACTGCATTGATGGAACGTGTAAATCCAAATCCAATCCAAATCCAATCCAAATCCAATCCAAATCCAATCCAAATCCAATCCAAATCCAATCCAAATCCAATCCAAATCCAATCCAAATCCAATCCAAATCCAATCCAAATCCAATCCAAATCCAATCCAAATCCAATCCAAATCCAATCCAAATCCAATCCAAATCCAATCCAAATCCAATCCAAATCCAATCCAAATCCAATCCAAATCCAATCCAAATCCAATCCAAATCCAATCCAAATCCAATCCAAATCCAATCCAAATCCAATCCAAATCCAATCCAAATCCAATCCAAATCCAATCCAAATAATCCAAATCCAATCCAAATCCAATCCAAATCCAATCCAAATCCAATCCAAATCCAATCCAAATCCAATCCAAATCCAATCCAAATCCAATCCAAATCCAATCCAAATCCAATCCAAATCCAATCCAAATCCAATCCAAATCCAATCCAAATCCAATCCAAATCCAATCCAAATCCAATAGAAAACATCAAAGTACAGTAAACCCCCCGGCATGCGCGGATTCTCTCGATTGTGATCTCAAATGATATATGGGCATTGACCTTTGTTGTTTCATCAGAAAATATCTCGTGATCCTTCGTATACAGGAAGTTACTTCCTTCAGCAAACTTGTTCAGTAGATCATGAAGGCCTTGGATGGTAAACTTAAAAGTTCAGAATTATATCATTACTTGGCGCTAGTGTGCATGTAAACTTACTCAATAACCTGAATCTCGAGATCCTTGACATATAGCAAGTTGGCGTCTTGGACAAAGATGTTTGGTTGATTAAGGCCTCTGGGATAGTGAAAACATTAGTTCAGAACTCGTCCGCTACGTGGCACTAGCATACATGTGAACTTTGTGTATTACCAATGTTTTGAGATCTATATCGAGTATAAATTCACTGTTTCAGGAAAGTTAGTTGTAAAATTATGAGCTTCCAGATGCTCGACTCAACAGTTCAGAATTATCTCATGCCGTGGCGCTAGTGTGCATGTAAAATTACTGTATAATCTGGAAATCGAGACTATTGACATATAGCAAGAGGGACATATATTCGAGGGGTCAGAGCTTTTTGAATGGTGCTGGCAGTAGATCAGAACTCGTCCACTATGTGGCGTTAGTGTTCATGTGAACTTTTTGTAATATCTGTTTTTTGATATCTAGATCATGTATGAATTCATTGTTTTCAGGAAATTTATTCGAGTAATCATGGTCTTCCAGTCGTTTGACTTCCTGGTTCAGAATTATTTCACTGCGTGGCACTGGTCTGCCGGTGAACTTTGTAATGAATGTTTATCGCTACTTGTACATAGGCGGCTAATTACCCCAATATTGGTATTTTTGGTACGTTCTTCTGACAATTTCAGGTTCGTCCTTTAGAGAAGTTCTTCACAAAACTCCGGGTAAATTCTTCAGAGAATTTTATGGAAGTTTTTCAGAGAACATCAGGGAAGTTCTTCAGAGAGCTTTAAAAAGTTCTTCAGCGAACTTCATGGAAATTCATGGAAGCTCTTCAGCGAACTTCATCGAAGTTCTTCAGAGAATTTTGAGGAAGTTCTTCAGAGAATTTTGAGCAAGTTCTTCAGTGAACTTCATGGAAGTTCTGCAGAGAACTTCAGGAAATTTCTCCAGAGAACTGAGAGAACTTCATGGAAGTTCTTCAGAGAATTTCATGAAACTTCTTCAGAGAACTTCAGGGACATCCGGACCAGTCGAGGTCGGTGGGATTTTTATGAGGCGTAAAAATCTCTGGTCACGTCTTCCTTTGGAAGGGATGTAAGGTGGACGAGGGTGAGCTCTATGGGGCCCCTCTTGAGGATTGCTGAAGTACTGTTAAAGCAGCCATAAACAACGCAGCAAAGAACATCGTCCGCTACGTTGAGAGATTTTGGAGAAAGAGGGTAATGTGGTTATGCTGCACCAACGGACTCGGTTAACCGTGGAACGCTACAAACGGAAGTGAAAACAGCAAACGTTACTTTTCCGGGAGATAAAACGCCACCCGTGTAAATATGATAAAACGCCACAGAAGCGGAGTATGTGGAGATGAAGCAACTGTGCCGTTCTCAAGAAACACGAAAGTTCTACCAGAAACTCAACGCATCCCGCAAAGGCTTTAGGCCACCAACTGAAATGTGCAGGGATATGGGTGGAAGCATTTTGACGGATGGACATGAGGTAATTGAAAGGTGGACGAAGTACTTTGACGAACACCTCAAAGGCGCGAAGAACGTAGACAGCGCAAAGGACGTCGATACCGTAAAGTAAATCCTCCAGAAATGCCATGAAGTCCAGGTCCCTTCGCACCACCTATTGAACGATTTTAAGGCAGCGTACGATAGTATCGACTGCATAGAGCTATGGAAAATCGTGTGCGAAGCTGCATGAAGATTTCAGGTGAACAATCCAGTTCGTTTGAATCTCGCCACGGACTTCGAGAAGGTGATGGTTTTTCCTGCCATCTGTTCAATTTCGCCCTAGAAGTTGTCATGCGACGAGCCGGATTTAGCAGCCGGGCAACATTTTTCATGAGATCTAGCCAATTTGTTTGCATCGCGGATGACACGGACATTGTTGGCTGAACATTTGGAACAGTGGCCGAGCACCTTAAAAGTGAAGCAAGAAAAGCTGGGCTGGCTGCGGGCACAATAAGGCTCGCCTGGCTAGCAGTGTTACTATTGACGGAGATACTTTTGAGGGGTTGCATGAATTTGTCTACCTTGGATCCTAGCTAATGGCATACAACAACGTTAGTCGGGAAATACGAAGGCGCATCATAAGTGGAACACTAGGGGTATTTGAACGACGCATGCTTAGGACCATCTTTGGCGGTGTGCAGGAAAACGGTGTTTAGCCGTGACGAATGAATCACGAGCTCGCTCAACTCTATGCCGAACCAAGTATTCTGAAAGTGGCAAAAACTGGACGGATACGCTGGACAGGGCAATGCCGGATAACAACCCTGCAAAGAAGGTGTTCGCTGCAAAGCTGGCTCTGACAATAAGGCGTGGAGTGCAGTGCGCTAGATGGACAGAGCAGGTACTTAATAATCTGGTGAGTGTGGGGCGCACCCAAGGATGGAGTGATGCAGTCGCGAATCATGTGTTGTGGCGTATAATTACTGATTGGATGTTACCTGTATAGATGTAAGCCAAATAAATAAATAATAATATGAGACGAACCGAAACATACGCTACTCGACAAAAAGTGTGTTTGATTGAATTTTTTGTCTTTTCGCGTCTCTTTCAGCTCATTTTTTGTTCTAAGGGTATAACTAGTTTGGAGTTGATTGTTTACATGTGCAAAATTTAATAACAATCGGTTCAGTGGTTATTGAGATGTCATCGAAACAAGAAAAACCGGAAGGTGTTAGATTATTTCAAGTGTAATCCAAACCTTTCGATTCGCGACGCGGCTCTGAAGGCAAAGTGTTCCGCCTGGTTCGTTCAGCAAACCATGAAATGAGCTGGGCTTCGTGTATTCAAGGTCCGCAAGGCACCGAACCGGCGTGATCAACAAAACACGGCGGGCAAATCCCGCGCAAGGAAGCTGTATCGAGAGTGGTTAACGAAACCGATGTGTGTGGTTATGGATGACGAAACCTACATCAAGGCAGACGCAAAGCAGATACCGGGGCTGGAGTTCTACACACTTAGAAATTATGAATTTTACACGAGACGTAATTCATGTTTGTAAAAAGAAGGGGAACGTAAAGAAAGATTTCGTGTAAAATTATGTCTCCTGAAACTGACACAAACGCAGTTCGACGAAACATGTGTTCGATTGAATTTATTTTCTCCTCTCTTTCAACTCATTCTTATAGGACGCTTGCATGTGTCGGTCTCAGGAGACAGAAATTTACATGACATTTTGGTAGTGTGTACGTTTCCAAATCACGGTTTGATGTTCCGGAAGACATAAAGAAGAAGAAAGTACATTCAATCAAACACATCTTTTGTCGACTTGCGTATGAGTCAGTTTTAGGAGACAAATTTTACACGAAACCTTTGTTTAAGTTCCCAGACTTCTCACAAAAATGAATTACATCTTGTGAAAAATTCATAATTTCTAGGTGTGCGTTCTGCTCTAAATGATGTGAAAATAGATTTATTTCTTTTCGGAATAAGGTTTATTAACAAATGCAACATACTCGGAAAATTTCATGTAAATTAGGACTTCTTATATGCACCCAAACACACTGGCTTGGAAGACTTAAATTTACTTCCTCTTTCAAATTCACATCAACCAAAAAGTGAACACTGGATTTTACATTCCATGACGTAAAGTTCAGTCAAAATATTTATTTAAAACAGAAATTTAATACTTTCACAAACAAACCTAGAATTTATTTACTGATGAGCATTACAAGAGAGAAAAATTGCAATCTATATACATTTTCAAAAATATGTATGGACAAAGAACCACAAGGGAAGGGAGCATGAAAATCCCATATAAGAGAGCTTATAAAATTCACTTACGGTTGATGGGGACAAATGGTTGACAAGTTCTTTGAGTAATGGAAACGCGTTTAAATATAGTCAAAAAAAAACAAAAAACATAGTGTTTTTGAGAAAAAAATAGCTTGAAAACTGAAATGCATACATCACCAATTTTTTATACGTTCTATATAAAAAGGTCTAAGCGTTCAGGAAAAATATTAAACGAGAAAGCTCTTTAGTCCCCAGACCCTCACACTACCTAAATGTCATGTAAATTTCTGTCCCCTGAGACCGACACATGCAAGCGTCCTTCAGCACATAAGAATGAGTTGAAAGAGATGAGAAAATAAATTCGATCAAACACATCTTTCGTCGAATTGCGTATGTGTCAGTTTCAGGAGACATAATTTCACACGAAATCTTTCTTTACGTTTCTTAACTTATTACAAACATGAATTACGTCTTGTGTAAAATTCATAATTTCTAAGTGTGCTGTTAACCATGGAAAACAACTATAATCCTTGTTTTCATAATTTACATCGCAATTAAGGTGTATTTTCATATTATTTCCAGAAGGTATAATTAATTACCTGATGAATACGACCAAATTATTCGAAAGTTAAGAAATTTTTAATGTATACATTTTTTAGAAGTCAATATTTTGTTCCACCCTAATGCAAAAATGGTCACCCTAATGATTAAATAAAAAAAATCTGGTCACATATTATTCGATAAAGAACAAAACTGTACCTCAGCCACTGACGGAAATTATCATCGGAGGACAAGAAAGATAGACAGTAGTGTGCGTTGTCAATGCTTGACTGTGAGGTGTTCAAAAATTCTATTTTGACAGTTGAAGGCTCACAAATGAGTTGTGTAATGTTTCGTGGAATGAAATTACATCCGTATGGCCTCATTTTCAGCCCTTGATGTAATATTGCATCACAAGATTTTATTTCACATCACATTATGTGTACTTTTCAGTGACAACTGTTATTTTTTAATTTTCACAAAAAAAAAAAAGTTATTTCAACTGTAAATGTTAATGATGTGCTATTTGCATTAAAAAAAATCGGCAATTTATTAATTAACATGACAAGAAGTACAAATCTATTATCAGTTACAACTCATCTTAGTTAAGTTATATTTAAGAGTGGCGCATAACACACCTACCCACTCATGCGTCAATCCTCTGTTTCCACATAAAATCAATAAGGAAGTAACTATTAAATGAGAAGAGAGATAAGTAATTTCCATTTAATTCCAACTACCTTTATCGCTTATCCTGACAGATATGCGTATTTCGTCTACAATTTTCAGACTTTTTCAGTGTCATGTACTAAATCTCGACTGGACTGGTTTAACTGAAGAAGTATAATATGCGAACATGTACTTCTAAAAAAAATCAGAGCGACGATTTTTTCCACAACATCACGTCATAACGGTCAGTTTTCCGTTATTTGGTGGTACAAAATGAGGGCCTACTTCTCCTTACTCAAAAATCAACAAAACTACCTATCCAATCCCCAACAACTTACCAATCGTCCCGCATTGTTGTTGTGCAGCTTGACCAGCGTCCGGATGTCACTCTTCTTCCGCAGCCGTGCGTCCAAGAAATCTTTCGACTTCCTAAACCCAAAGTTCACATTATCGTCACAACCACCCCACTCCCAGCTGCCTTCCTTCCCGCCATTGCCGGCAGGTTTGGTTGGACTCGGCAGCGACTTCACAACGTCCTTCTTATTGGCTCCCGGCGCGGCCAGACTATTGTAGTTGAAATTGCTATTGACGTTCCGATACGAGGTAATCAGCATGGTGTTGCGTGTGTTAACCTTTCGTCCAGCAGCAACTGCAGCTCCGCCACCACCGTTCTTCCTCTGTCGGGCGCCATTTTTCCCTCCACCAGGTCCGGGCCCAGGTCCGTCGATGCCTCCGGCCAAAACAGCTACGCCTCCTACCCCGACGCCATTCGGGTAATTCTGGACGTTCTTTTTGACGTGGTTCTGGCAGGAACATTCCACCAGGTCCCCCATCGTACAGGCCTTTGTAACGGCGTACGTGATTCCGGCAGCTGTGATTGCGTGTACAAATGCCGTCTCGCGGGTATCTGCAAAGAAGGGAAATGGAGAAAAAAAAACCCAAATGTTAAACATTATAGCGTGTGAATTCCGAAGTCCTCGAAGTCCTCCGAGTCGCGATAAGAGTAATATTGAAACTCAATATAAATTTCCAGTTGAAGGGTACTGATAAAATAAATATCGTTTAATTAAATTATGTGCTGGCACCACTTTACGCAGCTCACAGCTCGCTGGGAGAAATCTCCGAATTTGCATAAATAAATAAGGTCGATTGCGCAGGAACGCGCAGGGTCTCTTTGGGTCTCGCGGGTGGCGCTAATTGATTTCAAAATACGCAACCGCCGATGGCCAACATCATTTGCATTTGCTAAACGATGTTGCCACTGAACGCCTGCGTCATCATCGCCGTTCGCTCTGGGTCAGTTGGCTCTAAACAGTCAATATTGGTTTGCCATCGACGACAATTTGATGACTTTTGGTTTTTGGGAGGGCCTCCGCGACGTACCCAAAGCGACAAACCATTTAACAATCTCGTCAAACAGATTGTTGAGCTTTTGTTTGTTCCTCAAACAGGCGCAGTCATTACGATATGTGAAGGCAAACCAAGCAAACGACTGTATCTGATTAAGTCGTTTTCGATGTTGTTTCGTTTCGTTTGATTTTAGGTTTTTTTTTGGGGGGTTTGTTGGAATATCTAGCACCGGTTATATACACCATTGTGTAGTGTAGGTGGAGGCGCCAACGCCGGCGACGTTCGCATCGTCGAGTTGAAAGCTGAATCCAGGCAGTCAAAGACACATGAATTACTTCACTAGTAAATCAACAAACAATTTACGCCCGTGGAAGGCGCCGCAAAGTGTGCCGGTAATGGAAAATCGGTTACATTATAGCGAGAAGCAATGATTTATAAACACTCGAAGGTGGGATTTGTGGCAGTGGGGAGTAATAGTTTGGTTCGCGGATTTTAGAGGCGGTCGTTTTATGCAACATTATACAGCAGGGTACCGGTCTCTACGCTTAATGTGTACCGAAAAAATCGAAACCGCAAAGAACGATACCCGCAGTTTATGAGATTTTCACTAATTGGGGGAAATGAGGTCTATCTCAGTTGTTTCAAGTCATAAACCTCTGCAATCTTCGGCAGATTTGTTGTCCGGGGTTGAACCTACAAATAAATCTATGTCATTGGATTCCGGCTTTAATGTACATTTTTACCGCTAAGGGCGTTTTATTTTTGAACTATAGTTAAATGAGTGCAGTGACGCTTTAGGATAAGGGGTAATTGGTTTCATCCTAGGACGAGGGGGATCTCAAGTGAGGATATGAGGTTCCAGATTATTATTGCTACATCACGAGAGTCTTATCAGTTAGGACATTGTTTTCTTCAGGAAACTTGTCCTAGAGCCAAGCCCTTCCAGATGGTGGTCACATATGTTCACCTAGCTCTCTGTGCGGCACTAGTGTGTAAATAGGGTAGGTGTCCCTTGACTCAGCTTAATATGCAGTGATCGAATACATGTTTACTATAACTACTCATACAATATTTGCGCTGTTAGCGACAGCTATATACTTGCTTAGATATGTTTACTTAGACGTTTGGTAGTATGTATCACGAACAGTTACACCATTTATTTTATAAAGTCAGAAACTGTCGAAGGATATGGATGTAATGTCAATCTTTAAGCAGCAAATTGTGTCTATTCATGGATGCAATTTCGTCTCATTCGATGCATTTATCATTAAATTGTTAAATCATTGTTATTTTATCAGTGTTCACAGATAGTTTAGAACGTGTGACTATTTTCTGTACATCTAGTCAGAATTATTCGGGTCATTGAATCAATTTAGCCAAATTTGGATCATTCGAAGATCATGGAGATAATCTGTTCAGCTTAACCAGTGACATCATGATGCCTCAAGAGTTAATGAAATCGAAAATAACGCGGAAGTGAACAACTATAAATTGATAAATAATGTCTCAGTTGCTTCGGTACAAATCGGTTATCCTAATGGCAACATGATTTTGTTGATTATCGCTGAATTTATGACATAATGTTTATGCTATATCTAGAGAGCCTTACCAGTTAGGACATTGTTTTGACGTAGGACTACGTCTTTGTTTTCTATACTGGGGTACAATTTAAAAAAAATTGCATTGCGACCGTCACGAAAAGTGGTCAGGTTTTGAGCATTAATATCTCAGTCATTTCTCAAAAGATTTTCAAAATGTTTACACCAATCGATCGAAAGTACTTCTACGCATCAATTTCAAAAGAAAACATTGTTGATAAATGTCTTAAAAAGTCTCTTCTTCAGGCCTTAGGGGTCATATATGACCCCAAAAGGAAAATGGCTGTATAAAACCATACAGATTGAATAAAAGTGCAGTCTGTCTTTGGTAAATTTGTTTTCCATGAACTCTTCTATCTGTAAAATATTAAAAAAATACATATTTTTTTAAGGCCTAATTGACGATCTAGAACATCCTGAATATGAAGACGTTCAGGAAGAAAACATAAATGCCTTATTAACAGTGTAAAGCGTTGTTCTAGAATATTGTGCATATGCATATGTCCTTGTTCCGTATATGTCGCTGAATTAGCGGCAATACACTTTACGCTAGAAATTGTTGCCTCACTTACACCGGATCAGTATTTCATTTTCACGGATAGTCTCAGTTCTATAGAGGCTATTCGCTCCTTGAGGCCGGTAAAGCACTCCTCGTATTTTCTCATGAAAATACAGGAGCTTCTAAGTGCTTTATCTTCGCGTTATTTTATCATCACCTTTGTATGGGTCCCATCTCATTGTTCAATTCCGGGCAATGAGAAAGCGGACTCGCTTGCAAAGGTGGGCGCTATGGAAGGCGATATTTATGATCGACAAATCGCCTTCATCGAATTTTTTCCTATTTTTCGTCAACAGTCACTCGTCAGCTGGCAGTATAAATGGAGTAAAGGAGATTTGGGGCGATGGCAACATTCTATCATCCCAAAGGTGTCGAAGAAATCTTGGTTTGGGGGGATGGATGTGGGTCGAGACTTCATTCGTGTCATGTCTCGCCTCATGTCCAATCATTATTCTTTGAACGCTCATTTATACCGAGTTGGGCTGAGCGACAGCAATCTCTGTGAGTGTGGGCAAGGTAACCAGGACGCAGATCACTTTATTTGGTCATGTGCTGAGCATCGTGGAGTCAGATCTGAGCTTTATGATTCCCTTCGGGCTCGAGGTAGACAACCCAATGTACCGGTTCGCGATATTTTGGCTGTACGTGATCTGGAGTTTATGAAACTAATGTATGTGTTTTTGACTAACATTAGCATTAGATTGTAGTTAATTTAACCTGTATGTTTACTATAAGTTTTTTTTTTCTGTGTTTGTGTGTGTGTGTTCTTATTCTTTCTCAAAAATGTTCAAGTCAAAAGAAAACCAAAAGTTGTATAGTTATAAGTTTTTAGCCAATTCCGAATTTAAAATAAACGTGCTTTGTAAACCATACTTCAAATTCCCGCCCATCTTCCCATCCGTTCAATTGTATTCCTATTAACATCGAGACGGCCGCGGGTAATCGGTTCTATCCCCTTAACATTAGTTTTAAGATAATTGATGCATATAAATATGAAAACTTGGCTCTGTAAAGTTGATTCGATTGAGCCTGTACAAATAAATGATTTATAAAAAAAATATATATATGTTTTTATATATTTTCTGTGAAAAAAATTTAATTTTTTTTTTTTTGTGTGGTGTGGGGTGATATAAAATATAAAGTATTTAAGTAAATCTGGTAAGTTGATTGAATAGAAGGGTTTAGTGGGGTGTAAGTATATAATATGTGTTTTTATATAGATTGTTGATGATTTTGTGGGGAGCCCTTATTTTTTTATTTTGTTTTTGTGGTGTTCTCCTCCCAAACACTCGATAACTTAAGATTTACAGTAGTAACTATAGCGTTTTGGGCTATACAAAGTTACGCTACGTATTGAACCATATTCAGTGAATATTTTCGAACGTCAGAAAAACACCATGAGATGAACGGGATGATTTAGGTCATCCAAACAGTCTTAAAGTTCAGAACATAAGATCTACAGTTGTTACAGTGGGTGTTTGAAGTGTGTAAAGGGACAATACGTATTTAACAATATTGATTGAACAGTGTGGAAGACCAACAGACATAATGCGACAATCTTGGGATATTCTAGGTACTTCAAACTGTCCTTAAGTTCAAAACATAAGATCTACAGCTGTAATAGTAGTGTTTTGAGCTATATATGCTGACCATCTGTATTCAAACATATTCAATGAATCTTTTAGAAGGTCAACAGTCATTATTTTATAACTTTGAGATCCTCTAGGTAATCCAAACCGACCTCGAGCTAAGAACTTAAAATATACACTAGTAACAGTAGTTTTGTGGGCTATACAAATCTACGAAAAATATTCAAACATGTTCAATGAATACTCTGAAACATTCACAGACATCAAAGGATAACCATGTTTGTTTCAGTTCATTCAAACTGTCCTTCAAAACTTAAGGTCGACAATTGTAACAATAGCTTTATGGATTGTACAATGTTAGTTAGTTTGGCATATAATATCCCAAGATTATCTCATAATGTCAGTTGGTCTTCCAAGACATTCATTGAATATGTTTGAATACATATTATAACATTGTATAGCATATGAAGCTACTGTTACAACTGTAGATCGTAAGTTCTGATCTTCTGGGCAGTTTGGACGACCCAGCGAAGCTCAAAAAAATATTTCCTACTTTTTTCAATAATTTTATGATACTGAGCACCAAATCAATCAGAATTCATCAAATATCCTATATAAATTAGGTCTGAAAGGATTGATTCAAATAACACTGCATTGTACCATCTAAATGACCTACATTTAGTATCGTAGTCCTACGTCATCATTTCGAACAACCCAATGGGGCTGTATACCTTGTAGTTTTTTTTTAAGTTAAACATGTGCTAGTGACCAAGCTCTTCAGGATCGTTGTCACATACGTTTGGAATCATTTACTACGTGACGCTAGTATACATGTGAGCTTTCAGTTGATATATGATTTATTTCGAGAGCCTTACACCATGCCGAGTAACACCATGCTGGAGGTGGTGGGGTTCGATTCCCGGTCTGGTCTAGGAATTTTTCGTTGAGACAATTTTCTCGACTCTCTGGGCAGAAGGATATGATTGTAATCGCTACACAATCATTCTAATGCAAAAATCGTACCTGGCATCAAAAGCTCTCAATAAGTAACTATGGAAGTGAATTTAGAACACAAAGCTGAGAGAAGTAATAAGCGGATTGTGAAACTAAAACTAAACCTGAAATACTAAAAAATAAAAAATAAACTAGTGAGGACATTGCAGCTTTCAGCAACGTAGTGATCAAACATTTTCAAATGATAGTCATGAAATTCGAAATTCAATTATGTCATGGAAAATATATTTTATTTACAAAAACACAACATTTTCGACATGGACATCGCACAAACTGATTACAAAATATTTCTTAACCTTTTATTATATCACTACTATTGAAGTCAAAAGAATCATATACTTAATTGAACAGCCTACTACATGAATCTAGCGGATAATTTCGTCCATAAAAATACGGTGGTAGAAATCCACAACAGTTGGCGTTTCGGCTTCTGAAATGAGCTATCTGCTAATGAACGGGCTGAAGTGGAAGATTGACGGCATCAACCCAAGTCATAAATATCAGTTATAAATAAATAGTTGACCATCAAGAAGAACCGATAAGAATGTTGGATATATATCTTAATTTTGCATAGACTAAAAAGCTACAGTAATACCTAAAGATCTTAAGTTCTGATCTCCAAGACAGTTCAAATGACATTGAATACCCCACATAATCTCAATTTGACTGTTGAGCTTCCAGGACATTCATTGATTATATCTGAATACATATCATAACTTTGTATAAAGGGTGCTTCGATCAAAATTTGGTCGACTTAAACTTGGCGCATCTCCTTTCATCGTGCATTAAATAATTTTGCACACCCCTCATTTTGAAGATGTGTGCGTGTAGCATCATGCCTCTATTTTGATTTTGAGATTAGCACTTCAGTTATCAAAATATCGTCAAAGGAAGAGAGGCAACGCACCAAAATTTTGCACATGCATGGCGAAAATCCAAACTACTCTCACGCCAAGTTGGCGAAATTGTTGAATGTGGCTAAATCAACTGTTACCAACGTATAAAAAGTGTTCGGTGAACGTTTGTCGACAGCCAGGAAAGCTGGATCGGGGGGAAATCGAAAGCCGGAGGCCACAGCGACGACAAGAGTTGCCCGCTGTTTCGAGCGGAACCCCAACCTCTCCGTCCGAGATGTCGCAAAAAAGCTGGGAGTGGCGCCTACACCGTGGATAGAGCTAAAAAACGAACTGGACTGTCTTAAGCTGTACTGTACTGGCAAGAAAGTGGTGACTCCAAATCGCGACGGTAAACAAAAAACACGTCGGCCAAAGCACGATCGTGAAAGTTGTACACTACGATGCGATGACGAAGTTTGATTGCGTGGTACAGGACGATGAAACATACGTCAAGGCAGACTTTAAACAGCTTCCTGGACAGGAATTTTATACGGCAACCGGACGAGAAAAGGTGGCAGATATTTTCAAGCACATTAAACTTTCAAAGATTGTGAAGAAATATCTGGTGTGGCAGGCCATCTGTACCTGTGGCTTGAAGAGCAACGTTTACATTGCGACCAGAACCGTCAACCAGGAAATGTATCTGAGCGAGTGCCTACAAAAACGTCTACTGCCTTTTCTGAAGCGACACAATTGTTCCGTTCTATTTTGGCCGGATTTGGCATCTTGCCATTACGGAAAAAAGGCCATGGAGTGGTATGCTGCTAACAACGTTCAAGTGGTGCCCAAGGACAAGAACCCTCCCAACACTCCAGAGCTCCGCACAATCGAACAATATTGGGCCATCGTCTAGCGGCACCTTAAGAAGACTCAAAGAGCTGTTGTGAGCGTTAAACAGTTCAAGGCAAACTAGCATTCTGCGGCGAATAAAGTGGACAAGGAGACTGTAAAAAATCTTATGGCAAGTGTTAAAAGACAGACCCGGCAATTCGCATTCGGTAAAAAGGAAGCTTAGTAGAATATTTTTCCTGTATTCTGTATTAACTGAACATAAAAAAAGATAAAAAATTATTGATAAAAACTTTCATCGACTCACACACATTACTGTTTGTCCAAATTTTGATGTGAACACCCTTTAGTAGATAAAGCTACTATTACAACAGTTGATCTTAAGTTTTGAACTTCAGGACAGTTTTAATGACATAGAATATTCCATCTCATAATGTCTGTTGGTCCTACAAAACCAACAGGACATTCTTTGAATATGATTGAATACATGCAGTAACTTTGTATAGTGGATTAAGCAACTGTACCCCTTTGTAGATCTTAAGTTTTGAACTTCAGGACAGTTTGGATAACATAGAATATCCTATGATTATCTCATAATGTCGGTCTTCCAGGACATTCATTGAACATTATTGAGTACATGCCGTAACTTTATATAGTGGATAAAGCAACCACTACCACTGTAGATCTTAAGTTCTGAACTTCTGGACAGTTTAGATGACATAGAATATCCTTTGATTATCTCATAATGTCTGTTGGTCTTGCTAAACTTTCATGGAGTATGATTGAATTCAGCATGAAACTCTGTATCGCGGATAAAGCTACTGTTACAGTAGTAGATTCTTAGTTCTGAACTCCAGGGATGTTTGGATGCCATAGAATATCCCGAGATTTTCTTATAATGTCGATCTTCCAGCACATTAATTAAACATGATTGAATACATACTGTAACTTTTATAGCGGATAAAGCAACTGTTACCACTGTAGATCTTAGGTTCTAAACTCCAGGACAGTTTGAATGACATAGAATATCCCATGATTATCTCATAATGTCTATTTGATATTCATTGAATGTGATTGAATACATACTGTAACTTTGTATAGCGGATAAAGCAACTGTTACCACTGTAGATCTTAAGTTCTGAACTTCAGAACAGTTTGAATGACATAGCAAATCTCAAAAAAAAATCATGCCTTTCAATTATTTCTATGTTATTGAGCACCAAATCAATCAGAAAAAATCAAATTACTTGTATAATAACGCTTGGAAAAAAATAGGCCTGGAAGGATTAATCAAGGTTTTTTTATGGATTCATAATTTCTCAATCCACTTATCGGAATAAATTAAATTTTCAGTTTCCACAAAGGCAGCAAAACATTTTGATATAGCCCAGCCCCCAACTGCTTCCACTGCCGCCTGCAACTTCTCTGTTTCTCGGTACTTCTCTGGCCCTTGCAATCTCGCTTCCCCTTGTTACCATCTACCCCTGCTACCCCTAACTCTTGCTACTTGGCTGCCCCTTGATCCCTCCCTACACTCCTGAAATTTGCTACTTTCCATATCCCTTGCTACTTTACTGACCCTTGCAACTCCCGAGAGCCTTGCTACCCTCCTGCAATTTGCTAGCCCCTGCTTCTTACTATTATCCAACCAATTATTTCATTCCTACCCCTTACTACCCCATCCCCCTTGTTACGACTGTGTAGATTGTTACTTTCCTGCTCCTTGCTACTTCACTGCCCCTTGTTACCTCCTGATCCTTACTACTTTACTGCCCCTATCTACTTTACTCCCCCTTACTACTTTACTGCTCCTTCTTATCTCCCAGCCCATTGAAACCCCTGTTCTTGCTATCACCCTGCCCCTTGCTACCCAATTATCCTATGTAACCCTTCTGCCTCTCTATACTCCATGTTCCTCGCAACTACCTTGCTCATTGCTACTTCACTGCCGAATTCTTCCTCAATATTGCTACCCTCTGGCCCTTGCTACCCTTGCCCCTGCTTCACCGCTAGCCCTTGATACTTCTCTGCCCCTTCGGATTCCTTGGCTCTTGGAGTATGTATAGCATCTATATCCCTAGTAGCACACTTGTTGCAAAGCAGTAAATGTTACTTCAGTGTAACGCAATTAGGTCACAATCAAGTTGTTGAAACTTATTTATTATGAAAGTTGGGTGTTGCTTGGGATTTGACCATCATCCAGAAGAGCCTGGTCACTAGGAAAAGTTAACTGAAGAAAGCATCCAAGTACCAAAAGCATTAACATTTTGGTGGTTAATAGCCCGAGGGGGGGTTTTTTTTTGCATAATTTTTCCTATATATTTTTTTTTTTCCATCCAACATATTATTTTAATACCACATTGCTGGGCGGATTCTAATTTAATTATCCTTGTTGCAATAAATTTTTATGCGTTTACAGGCTGCTTTAATCCATTAAACCATTTACCTTTCTTTCTTTTTTTTTTCCTTTGGGTGTATATATAGGTTTTTAAGTTTAGTTTTTGTTTTCAAAAGCGGAGAAAAGAGTAATTTGAAACTACAAAGACCTGTAAAGAGGAGAATTAATTAATAGAGAATTAATTACCCATATCTACCATTGTTCAGAGACGAACCGGTGTAAGGCCGAGACATTGTGTGTGAATTTTTAACATGGTAGATTTGACATGGCCGACGACCCTGAGCGACAAGAAGCTCTAAAGGATGCTGAAGAGGAAGACCGAGGGGAAAGTGGCTACATCGCTGCGTGCGCTTGGCCGGCAGGTCGGTTCAACCGGCCAAACCGGGAAAAAGTATCTGGTGAACATGAACATACATGTCGCGTCCACTGGATTCGGAGCGGCAGCGGCAGCGGCAGCGGCAGCGGCTGAATAAAATGGTCAACTCGATTTTCCCGGCGAATCGCGACGTGGCGGTGGTGATGGACGACGAGACCTATCTCACCCTGGATGGCAACGACAGGCAGGGCACTTCGTATTTTACTTCCGCCACGAAGGAAGTGAGCTTCGAGGTGAAGTTCATTTCACACACCAAGTTCCCCAAGAAGGTGCTGCTGTGGCTGACGAACAGCGTAAAGGGAATGTCAAAGCCACTGTTCTTCCATACGGGGCTTGCGGTGAACGAAGCAATAAACAATGAGAAGTGCCTGCCGGATCAAGACAAAGGAGGTTGTGATCTTTTAGCCAGACCTGACCTCGACCCATCATGCTAAGAGATCACTGGAATAGATCGACCGGCTGTAGATAAACATTGTACCACAGACCACCAACTCTTCAAACATTCCCATCTGCGACTGATAGAAATTATTTGAGCTAACCTCAAACGAAGGATCTTCTCCAATATTTTCGTTGCCAAAACAGAGGAGAAACTGATCGCCAAATCCACCAAAGGTTTTGGCCAACTGCCGAAAGGCCGCTCGGACGTCGTAGCATTTTTGTACAAGACTCATTGACGAAAATTAAAAGTAAAAATTCGTTCCAATGAATTATCTTTCGAGTCCTCCCTTAGCTCAGTCGGTAAAGGCGCAGCTACAAAGCAACACCATGCTGGAGGTGGCTAGGTTCGATTCCCGGTCTAGTCTACGAATTTTTCGTTAAAGAAAATTTCTCGACTCCCTGGGCATAGGGTTTGATTGTACTTGCCACACAATCATACTGATGCAAAAATGCCAGGTACATCGAAAGCTCTCAAATAATAACTGTGGAAGTACATTAAGAACACTAAGTTGAGAGCAAGCAATAAGCTAATTGCGAAAGCAATAAGCTTTAAACGCTAAGAAAGAAGAAAAAGAATTATCTTTTGGGTTTTTTTTTTCAACGCCATTTGAAATTAGTAAAGTTTTTTAAATACATACGCTGAGTTCCTAGTTTTAAAGAAACGACTACTGTATTGACTGCTAAAGTTGGCAATGTTCTCAGTGTAGTTAGTGTTGGTCATTATACTTCGATCAATCTCTTGAACAAATCCAACGAAACCTGACAAACAATTACCAAAGGTTCAACAGCCACCGCCATCAATCGCTAATCAAACCAAATAAGAGACACTAATTCATGTCCGATGGTCTACGCACTCCCCGTTCTGCCAGCATCACGAAAGCTACACACAAACAAATGCAGAACCCGCGCCGCGGAGATCGATGTCAACTTGGCAAACGCAAAACGCAACAAATTTGATCAAGTTTCAGCCTCGTGTCAACCAGTCAATTCACCCGTCAGTAATCCGTCGCGTCGTTTCCATCGGTGGTCTATCCGGGGGCGAAAAGAAGGAGCCGAGGAGATCACTCGTCCGTCGAACCAAATTGATTGTACCTAACCGATCACGCGCAGGGTGATCCTCTAGCTCTGCTCTGTTACCTCGAATCGAGACGTATTACCATTTAGCCTTTTTCCTGCTTGTTGCTGATGTAGCTAGTTAGGAGTTTGTCTGGGGAGTCACTATTTGCCCGATGATTGGCGTGTCGTGTCCAGCTCGAAATAGGATCAAACAGAACAACCCCCAACCACTTTCCTGGCATCTGTCCGACTTTGGGGACTCGAGTCAATTTACTACTCTAGCAAATCAGAAACCATGCGGGGACAATTTACCTGTCAATTTGTGAATACCTTAAACTTACTTTATGCGATCGAATCATGGTTAATGTTTATTGAATTTAAGTGATGTAATCTTG
This sequence comes from Aedes koreicus, assembly GCA_024533555.2. Classification (NCBI taxonomy): domain Eukaryota; kingdom Metazoa; phylum Arthropoda; class Insecta; order Diptera; family Culicidae; genus Aedes; species Aedes koreicus. Next base: position 50,310 of record JAHHFK020003524.1, read on the forward strand.
ACAATTTCAATAAGATTGTTTATCTTCAAATATAGTGAGCTGCGGTCGACGAAAGGAAATAAAAGGACGACCGGAGATGGAATCTGAAAGGCAAATCGAACTGCAATTGGGATCAACGGTTGAAAGGGGTGGAATGTGATTTACAGCCCGAACTGGCAGTATGGATTTGCAACCTCTAGGTAATCCAAATGTAAACATGCACGGGAATTTCTCTTGTTCATGGGAAGCAGAACTGAATCACAACCGCCCTCCCGTATCGAAGGGTTACATTCCAGTTTCAGGAAGCACAGATGGATGGGTGAGAATGCACTGATAATCCTCGCCGCTCAATATACATACATTCGTTTATTATAATGATCATGCGCTCTCTTTTTAGCCTGCACGAGGATCACCTCCAAGTTCCGCCAAAAATGGCTTGATAGGAGCAGCGTGACATGTCTCCGGCTCAGATGGAGACCTGCCGCATTACGCGTGGTACAAACGGCTAACATTCATCTTGCCAGATCCTGATGTAAAAGAGAAAATTGTCCTTCCTTGTCACTTCCATTACCTCCGACCTTCTTATAACTGTCAGTAGCTGGTTTGTGACATGGACCGAACAGACCGAGAGGATTCGAGGGGGTGGAACACAAAAACAATAACAGAGCTGAGCTCCCAAGACAAGGTAGGCTGTTTGTTTGTTTTATTGATCCGATCGCGAACAAATCTCCGACAGGGCAAGTCAGAGCATTTCACAGTGCCCACCACCAACTGGTGTGTGTCGCGTATTCCTCATTCCCCGCACCCAGCCACTGGAGTAGCTAATAAAGGGCAAGTGCATGACGGTAGTCCGTTTCTTTTTTTTCGGAACTGATCGACGACGAAGGGCACGATCAGATCGTTGACTTGGCATAGAGCTTCACTGAGCCTCTATGTATGTTCCATCAACAAGTAACCGCATTCTCCCGGGAGAGATACATCGAAATCAACGGAAGAGAGTTACAATGGCATGCAATCCAGGCAGTGCTGAATGAATCTCCGGTAGATGTTATTTATTGCGATGACAATATCGTTACATTCGATTTAAATTTTTCGATTCAAAAGACGATCAGCCCGTCGAAAAAGTCGACAGCCGGAGGACAGTGGTGACATTTGGCAGGAAATCTGGATCGTTCGGCTGAGTGCCCCCGGGCCGTCAATTATCGGTAATTTAACATGAAGCATTCGGACATTTTTTTGCGACTGTCATTGACTGAGCGGAGACCGAAGGGAAGAATAAACATAAACCGAAATTATGCAATTTATCTTCGTTCTCTGGAGGTCATATGGGGGGATTTCTCACGTTTGGTTGCTCGGGTTGGAATCGAAATTGATATGAACCGCTTATTTGAACAATTACACCGGGGAAAGTGTACCATCGGGATCACTTCATTTTATTAAATAACTAGCTGAACCCGGTGCGAGCCTTGCTACGCTTGCAACTAAATGAACGAAAATTCAATAGAACTGGCGCGTTTATGTTTTTTTTTCGGAATGTGTTTTATTCAAATATTTTCGTTTGTTAATATGTGTAATTCCTTCAAAAAAAAAAAACACAGGTGTGTGTGTTTTTGATTTAACCTTCAGATCGGTCTACCTGTTTCTCTTTCTGTGTAGAAGCATTTCATAGACAAAACATTTATCTTCAAACTACGCCGTATCCTGTCAGTTTGAACGTAATTTTCTCTAGCATAACCTTAGATTTACTTCTTGTGCATAATGTAGCACTGAGAATAACTCAAGCATCCCTCATTCTTGACTAAAAAGTGGTTCAAACTTCTATCACAACATGCTGCTTACCCGGGAAATACACATTTTGTGTGTTAGTTGCCTGGATAGTTCTCATGTTTGGTTGAAATTTCTGTTTCATTTGTTTGAGAGCCACCCCCTCCCCGCCCGTATAGTGCAGAGAGGGGAGGGGTATCAAACTACCATAGAAAAAAAAATCCTGCCTCCAAAAACCCCCACATGCCAAATTTGGTTCCATTTGCTTGATTAGTAATCGAGTTATGCAGAAATTTGTTTTATTTTATGCGAGCCCTCCCCTTCAAGAGGTGGAGGGGTCCTAAACTGTCCTTAGAAACATTTCTGATCTTCCTCCAAAAACCCCAACATGCCAAATTTTGGTTTCATTTGCTTGGTTAGTTCTCGAGTTATGCAGAAATTTGTGTTTAATTTGTATGAGAGCCCCCCTTTCCAGAGAGCGGAGGGGTCTCAAATCACCATAAAAACATTTTTTGCCTTCAAAAACTTGCCCATGCTAAATTTGGTTCCATTTGCTTGATTAGTTACCGAGTTATGCAGAAATTTGTTTTGCATTTGCATGGGAGCCCCCCTTTCTAGAGGCGGGAGGGCTCTCGAACTGTCATAAGAACCTTTCCCGGCCCTAAAAACCCCTTCATACACATTTTCGTAGCAGTAGGGATAGTTCTCATGTTAAAGTTGAAATTTGTGTTTCATTTGTTTTGGAGCCCCCCTTTTTAGAGAGAGGAGGGGTCTCAAATCACCATAAAAACATTTCTTGCCTTCAAAAACCCCCACATGCCAAATTTGGTTCCATTTGCTTGATAAGTTCTCGAGTTATGCAGAAATTTGTGTTTCATTTGTATGGGAGCCCCCCTTTTCAGAGAAGGGAGGGGTCTCAAACCATCATAAGAACCTTTTCCGGCCCCAAAAACCCCTTCATGCAAAATTTCACGCCTATCGGTTTAACAGTCTCCGAGTCTATAAGGGTCAGACAGACAGAAATTCATTTTTATTATATAAAAAGAATGAAATAAGTGTGGGGTTTGAAAGAGGGGCAAAAGAATGGGGGGATGGGGGTGGGGGGGGGGGTAAGTGATTTGCATGGGGGCCCCTTACCCCTGCCAGAGAGAGGAGCGGTATCAAACCACAATAGAAACATTTCGGTCCTTCAAAATTCCCACATGCCAAATTTTTTTTTTTTTATGAATTCATTTATTGTTAGTAACGAATAATAGAGAATTTTTTTATAAAGTAGAGGGGAGACGGGCCGAGGTGAATAAAATTTGGAAGGGGAAGAGAGGTTTTTTTTAATTTTTGTTTCATTTTTAAATCAAACAAGTAAGTTAATCAAACTACAATCTAAGGCTAATGTTAGTCAAAAACACATAAATGAGTTTCATAAACTCCAGATCGCGTGCGGCCAAAATGTCTCGAATCGGTACATTGGGTTGTCTACCTCGAGCCCGAAGGGAATCATAAAGCTCAGATCTGACTCCACGATGCTCAGCACAAAACCAAATAACGTGATCTGCGTCCTGGTAACCTTGTCCACATTCACAGAGATTGCTGTCTCCCAGCCCAACACGGAACAAATGAGCGTTTAAAGAATAATGATTGGACATGAGGCGAGACATCACACGAATGAAGTCTCGACCCACATCCAATCCCCTGAACCAACATTTCTTAGACACCTTAGGAGTGATAGAGTGTAGCCATCGCCCCAAGTCTCCTTTACTCCATTTATACTGCCAGCTATCGAGTGATATCTGACGATAAATATAGAAAAATTCGTCGAAGGCGATTTGTCGGTCATAAATATCGCCTTCGATAGCGCCCACCCTTGCAAGCGAGTCCGCTTTCTCATTGTCAGGAATCGAACAATGAGATGGGACCCACACAAAGGTGATAATAAAAGAACGTGAAGATAAAGCACTTAGAAGACCTCGTATTTTCATAAGAAAATAAGAGGTGTGCTTTACCGGCCTCAAGGAGCGAATAGCCTCTATAGAACTAAGACTATCCGTGAAAATGAAGTATTGATCCGGTGTAAGAGAGGCAACAGTTTCTAAAGAAAAGTGAATTGCTGCCAATTCCGCGACAAAAACAGAACAAGGTGCTTGAAGTTTACGAGCGACGCTATAATTTTCATTATATACACCAAATTTGGTTCTATTGACTTGATTAGTTCTCGAATTATGCTGAAATTTCAGTTTCATTTGTATGAGAGCCTCCTTCCACCTTCTAGATAGGAGAGGGGTCTTGAACCACCATAGAAACATTTCTTGCCTTCAGAAAACCCCACATGCAAAATTAGGTTCCATTTGCTTTATTAGTTCTCGAGTTATGCCAAAATTTCAGTTTAATTTGTATGAGAGACTCACCCCCTTCCCCTCATTCCAGAGATGCAAGGGGTTTCGAACCACCATAGAAACATTTCTTGCCTTTAGAAAACCCCACATGCAAAATTTGGTTCCATTTACTTGATTAGCTCTCGAGTTATGCAGAAATTTCTGTTTCATTTGTATGGGAGCCCCCCTTTTATAAGAGGGAGGGGTCTCAAACTACCATAGAATTATTTCTTGCCTCCAAAAACTTTTGCATGCAAAATTTGGTTAGCATGCGAAAGTTTTTGGAGCCCCGCCCCCTCACCTTTATTCCAGTGAAGGAAGGGGTCTTTCTCTGTCATAAGAACCATCACTGGCCTCAAAAACCCTTCAATACAAAATTTCACGCCGATCGGTTCAGTAGTTTTTGAGTGTATAAGGTTCAGACAGACAGACAGACAGACAGACAGACAGACAGGACAGACAGGACAGACAGGACAGACAGACAGACAGACAGACAGACAGAGACCTGAAATGCTTTCTTCTCTGCTTTGCTTGTGGCGACCGATGGAGGATGAATGATTATTCGTTTTTCTTTTGCGGAGCGAGGGTTTAGAAAGTGGAAGGGGGGAAGGATTTGGAAAACCCTTTGTTCTGAATCGGGGTAAGCGCGAGCCGAGTCCACTTCGTTCGCGGTTGTAGAATCAGCAACTGTTTAGGGGAACAATTAGATTAAAATAAATGAAACATTTTAATTTAACACAACAATCGTTTACCATTTGCAGCAGAGCTAACAGCATCTTCGCATTCAATTGTGGCAGGGTCCTTAGGATGAGGAGCAGGTACTGTAGTAGCTGGACAATCTTTCTTCATTGCTTGCCATAAATAGAACAGGTTGGTATCTGCAACGTTTCCCTTCCAAATCAAATCTTTCTCCGCCTTCTGAAACTCAGCGAACTGCCTAACCGTCAAGCGCCCTTCAAGTGCTTCCAACAACTTGATCTCCTCAGGTTCCAGAGGTTCAGATCCAGCGATTTCCGCATTTGAAGCCGCAGATTCATGGCCAACACTAGATGGCAGAGACTTATAGTCTACCGCATCTGGGTTCCATGGATAAATCCCACTCTTCATGAACCCATTTCTGATCGCTGTTTCCTTACCAGTGAATGCATCCAAAGCCCGCTTCATAAATGGGCAGATCTCCACTTTAAGGATTGTCTGGACACCACGACTACTACGTTCATCAAGGGTTATTTCTTCCCAAAACTTTTTGAGTGGCCCAAAAAAGCTCACGTCAAGCGGCTGAGTGATTTGCGTGGAATTCGGATACAAAGCATTCAGTACAATTTGATTGCAGATGCAAAAAACAATGCTCATCAGCGTTACGTGGCTCTTATGACCATCAACGAAGAGCAGAACAGGGAACGGAATTCCCTCCTTTTTCAGCCAAGGCAAGAAAATATTCTTCAGATACTCATAAAAAGCATCTCCCGTCATCCAGCCGCTTTCAGTAATACCGACGCCATAATCAGGAGGAGCACTCCGAGCAATTTCTCCTGGAAGGCGACGTTTGTATGGGAATAAAATCAAAGGTGGGAGCAGCTTTCCAGCGGCACTTCCTGCGGAAAGCGCTGTGTAGTTCTCCTTATCACTGTTGCCGAAAACTGATTGAACATGTTTGATATCCTTTGGAGCCAAGTATTTTTTGTTTCTCACAACCAATTGGAAAGCAGATTCGTCCAAATTAAAAATTTGATGTGGAAACTGCAGCAGGTTGTCATGTCCCTCATCTTTGAGCGTCTTCAGCAAGTCTTGGAACCAATTTCTACCTGATTCTCCTTCACTCTGGCTCTGTGTTTTCCGAAAACGTTGGATTTCCTGGGAGACACCTGAGGGTGTCTTTTGACGAACAGCTTCTTCCACTATTTGCCAGGGATTCCATTTTTGAATGGAGTTTTCAGTTTCCTGAGCCTGATGAACTGTCCCACGATGATCCTGAGCCGTTTGAGTGTAATTGGGAACCCTGAAGGTACAGAAAGCTCAAACCATTCCACTATCTTCCGTTCCTTTTCCGCTGAAAGGACCGACGTCCTTCCTGGTTTTGATCCGAAAGCATATTTACCACGGATTTTATCACGCAGAGTTTGCTCCGGGACGCAAAATTCCCGACTCGGCGGATCTTACAGACGATCCACGCCGGACGGCATCGAGTGCTTTTTACAGGTCGTTTTTTGAATAGCGTTGCTTTTGAGTTTTCTTCTGATTCATCCTGTTGAATAACGTGAAAACATCTTTCTTGCTAACTCACAATTTCAATGCACGGTGAATGGAGACTACAAATTTGCGGGGGCTCCATTCACCGTGCATTTTTTTTTTCGATTCAAAATTTTATTTTACCACATTTACGGCTACGATCCATGTGTGAAACTAAAATACAAACCTTATTCTTCAATTTTACGGAGATGTCTATATCAAAATCACGACAATATGCTTCGTTAACCACATCGAGCTCTCATGCCGTGCGGTTCTATTTTCTTTTTGCTGAAGGAAGTATTCTTGCTACCTAAAGCTATAACAAAATTAAACAGCACTTTTCAGTGCTAAACATTACCTGCAAATTTTTTATTTATTTATTTTTTACCCTTATTCCTTTTCGATCCTTGTCTGGACCCTACGCGAGGTAATCCGACTTGGATATCGGTTTGGAAAATTCCTCTTTGACCCTTCGGATTCTTGTAGAATCTGCTTGGAAGTTGATTAGGAGAAAACGTATAAATTCCTAATTTAACATTCCTCTTCGGTCCTTCAGATTCTTATAGAAATCTGATAGGTACTCGTTTTGGAGAATATGGCGCCTAAACGCAAAAGAAAGGGGCAATCTCTGGATTCCCCTTCTAACGATATTGATTTGAGCAATCAATTTGATATTCTCACCGATGATGAGAATGATCCATCAGTCAGACAAAATTCATCAAAACATTCCCGAATTAATGTAGGGAAAGAAAAGGTTCCACCTATTGTGGTAACAACCTCCGATTTTCATGGTCTCCGTAAGGAACTCACGAATTTCATTAAAGATTCCAAATTTTCTTTTCAAATTGGTCGTCGGGGTGAATGCCGTGTATTGGCTGAAACCTTGATCGGATTCAAACTTCTCCTCGAGTATCTTGCTCAAAGAGGCATCAAATTTTTCACATATGACACCAAAACTGAACGTCTGTTCAAGGTTGTCTTAAAAGGTCTGGCCAGTGGTGAATCCCTGGATGAGATCAAACAAGAACTAATTAAATTGCTTGGAGTTACACCAGTTCAAGTAATAAAAATGAAAATGAAATCCCAACCTGGCGATTCTCGCAATGGGATTTCTAACGATTTTTATTTAGTTCATTTTAAATCAAATGAACTGAATAACCTTAAGGCATTGGAAAAAGCCAGCCTTATGCTCCATGTCCGAGTGAAGTGGGAACACTTTAGGAAGACTGGAGGAAATTTCCAACATCTCACCCAGTGCCGTAAATGCCAGGGATGGGGTCACGGGACAAAAAATTGTCACATGGATGCCAAATGCATGCATTGTGGCGATTCCTCTCACGCCAAGGACAGCTGTCCTGTGAAGGATCCCAAAAATTTTAAATGTGCGAATTGTGGTGGAAACCACAAATCCAATTTTTGGGAATGCAAGACTCGCAAAGCGATCTTGCATTCTCGTGCTAAGCATCAGGTAGGGACCGCTTCACGTTCCCGACCAGGTACTCATTCCTCGGCTGTTAACAACGGTCATCGAGGAGTAAATCCTACATTCGTACCGGTAGGTACGAACAATGCCCAACCGTCAAATTTTCCACTGCTTTCTGCTGTTAACAATGGTCAGCGACGTACAAATGTACCCGTAAGTACAAACAGAGCACAAGCTTTCAATTCTCCATTCTTACCTGCTGCTAACAATGTACAGCTAGGTAATGGAACTACCTACGCTGCCGTTACAGCTGGTAGAAATCAAAATTCTAACAGAAATGTTGAAGATTTTGACCTAGGTAGCATAACCGCTCCTAAAATGGATTTTTTTTTACAGAAATCATTAATCGATATGATTAATGGAATGTTAAATACAAACTCCATGTTTGATGCAATTCAAACTGGTATAAAATTTGCAAACAATATTGTCATGACCCTGAAATTCAGCAATGGGTATTAAGACACTGAATATTTTAAATTGGAATGCTCGATCTCTTAGAGATAATGAAGACGAGCTGTTTAACTTTTTACGAGTTCATAACGTGCATATTGCCGTTTTAACTGAAACTTTTCTTAAACCAGGTTCTAAAATAAAAAGGGATCCTAATTATTTTGTACACCGCAATGATCGTCTTGAAAGTCCAGGTGGTGGCGTTGCCATAATTGTTCATAGGCGTATCAAACATCAAATTCTTTCTTCATTTGATACCAAAGTTTTTGAAACTTTGGGGGTTTCTGTTGAAACAAAATTTGGTCAACTTACACTATTAGCTGCCTATTTACCATTCCAATGCGTAGGTCAGCAAAAGAATCTTCTCAAGGGTGACCTACAGAAGCTTACCCGTAATAGGTCAAAATTCTTCATTATTGGTGATTTTAATGCAAAACACCGTTCGTGGAATAATGCTCAAAGCAATTCCAATGGTAATATACTATTTGATAATTGTTCTGCGGGTTATTACACTATCCAATATCCAAACAGCCCAACTTGCTTTTCTTCTGCAAGAAATCCCTCAACTATTGATTTGGTCTTAACTGATTCATGTCAACTTTGTAGCCAATTGGTTACCCATGCTGACTTCGGTTCGGATCACCTTCCAGTAACTTTTGAAATATCCCAAGAAATAATTTCTAATCCCAACAGTTCTACTTTCAATTACCATAGAGCTGATTGGAACCAATATCAAACATTCATGGAATATAACTTTGATCCTAATATTCCTTTGGAAACTAAAAATGATATCGATAATGCTCTTGAATCTCTGACTACTTCTATAGTCGAAGCAAGAGCTGTCTCAGTTCCAAAATGCGAGGTAAAGTTCAATTCAATTATAATAGACGACGATCTTCAGCTTTTGATCCGTCTGAAAAATATCCGTAGAAGACAATATCAAAGAACACGCGATCCCGCCATGAAAGTTATCTGGCGAGATTTGCAAAAACAAATTAAAAAACGCTTCTCTGCCCTGAGGAACAAACAATTTGAAAATAATGTGTCAAAATTAGACCCGAGTTCCAAACCTTTTTGGAAACTCTCCAAAATTTTGAAGAAACCTCAAAAGCCTATTCCAGCGCTCAAAGAAGGTGATAAAATATTGTTAACAAATGTGGAAAAAGCTCAAAAACTTGCTAAGCAGTTTGAGAGTTCCCATAATTTCAGTTTGGGTCTTACTAGTCCTATTGAGAATCAGGTTGCTCGTGATTATCTGAATATTTCCTCCGGGAAAATATTTTTGATGAATCCTGGGGCACTGATTTGGATGAAGTAAAAACTATAACTAAAAAGTTCAAAAATATGAAAGCTCCAGGTGATGATGGAATTTTCTATATACTCATCAAAAAACTCCCAGTGAGTACCTTGTCTTTCATGGTAAAATTATTTAATAAATGTTTTCATTTGGCATACTTTCCTGACAAATGGAAAAATGCCAAAGTTGTTCCAATTTTGAAGCCCGAGAAAGATCCAGCTGAAGCTTCTAGCTACAGACCAATAAGTTTACTTCCTCTCAATAAGTAAACTTTTTGAAAAGATAATTTTGAATAGAATGATGCTTCACATCAATACAAACTCAATTTTTGCAGATGAGCAATTTGGATTTCGCCATGGCCATTCAACTACTCATCAACTCTTAAGAGTTACTAATTTAATTCGTTCAAACAAATCTGAAGGCTGCTCAACTGGAGTTGCTCTTCTAGACATAGAAAAAGCATTCGACAGTGTTTGGCATGAAGGTTTGATTGCTAAATTGAAAAACTTTAATTTTCCGCTCTATATTATGAAATTAATTCAAAATTATTTAACTGACAGAACTCTGCAGGTAAATTATCAGAATTCCAAATCTGATCGACTACCTGTTAGAGCTGGAGTTCCTCAGGGTAGCATTCTTGGGCCGATATTATATAACATTTTTACTTCCGACCTCCCTGATTTGCCTCAGGGTTGCCAGAAATCCTTGTTTGCCGATGACACAGGCATTTCCGCTAAAGGAAGAAGTCTTCGTGTCATTTGCAGGAGACTGCAGAAAAGTTTAGACATTTTCTCTTCTTATTTACAGAAATGGAAGATTTCTCCCAACGCTTCCAAAACTCAACTTATAATATTCCCACATAAACCTAGAGCTTCTTTTTTGAAACCTAGTAGTAGTCACATAGTTACTATGAACGGTGTTCCAATTTCTTGGTCAAGTCAAGTGAAATACCTTGGTCTGGTACTTGATCAAAAATTAAATTTTAAAGATCACATTGAAGGCATTCAAGCCAAATGTAATAAATATATAAAATGTTTATATCCTCTTATAAACAGAAAATCCAAACTTTGTCTGAAGAACAAACTACTAATATTTAAACAAATTTTTAGACCGGCCATGCTTTATGCTGTTCCAATATGGTCTAGTTGTTGTGCTACCAGGAAAAAAACACTTCAAAGGATTCAGAACAAAGTTCTGAAGATGATTTTGAAGCTGCCTTCTTGGTACAGTACTAACGAAGTACATAGAATTTCGAATGTTGAGACTTTAGAACAAATGTCCAACAAAATAATTAATAATTTCAGACAAAAATCGTTGCAATCTTCTTTTGCAATGATTAATTCCCTTTATGCTTAGTTAAAATTAATTTTAGTTTGTTTTTAGTTTTAAGATTATTATTGTTATACTGACACGCAGGAATAAAAACCTGTTTAAAATACTGAACTGCTAAGGCATGAACAATGTAAACAAAATTAGGTACATATTTTAACAATTAAGGTTGATACGTTACGGTAGTAGTTGGAGCACACAGATTAACATGAAATGTAAATATTAATAAATTTGGAACAAAAAACCAGGCAATATATAACAACAACAATATAGCTATCACAAACGACAACGAGGAGAACACACGATAGATGAACTTTTTTTTTTTTATTTATGCCATCATCCATTCCTTTGTTTTCATAGTCCTTGAATGGAACCTACCCGTGGGAAGTATCTGTCCTGAATCTGAATGCGGCGGTTTTTTTTTTTTCATTAAATTTCGTTCGAATTTCGTGTGAAGGATTGTGTTATCCGTTCGAACGAGATGAACATGATTAGACACAAAAACAGACAAACGGTTTTGGATTCAATAAGGAGTAAGGGGTTTTGTTTTTGGCAGCATGAAATTGAAGACAAGAACAAATTGATGAAATGATTAGAACAAGGAGTTTCAATAATTGGTCGAATCAGAGAAAGTTACACCTACCGAATTGTAATCGATTCCGTTGGTATCCAACCGGCCTATTTTGTAGTCCTCCATCACGTTGATACACTCCTGGGTGCCACACTTGGTCAACGAGGCCAGGAGTTCACGCTTAACGCCACGTAATCCTGTTATGAAGCATAAAAGTGAAACCGAGAACTGGTCAAAGACACAAACCACAAGAACCACATACCATCGTTCAGCTGGGAAGCATTGACCCGCAGTTCCCGCGTCAGCATCGTCATTCGATCCAGGTTGTCTTTGATGGCAGGAAGTTGCTCGACAAAGTTATTCAAAGTGTTGAGCTTTTCCGCCTTGGACTCGTCTTCCAGCTGTCGGATGATGCTGTCAGAAGCCTCGTTCAGCGTTTTCTTCAATCCGGTGTTCAGTTCCTGATAGTTGACGTCCAGAAGTTGGGAAATTTGACGCGATGTCGACTGCAGGAACTCACGTGCATCGTCGACGCCGTACCGTGCCGAGGTGGTGATGTTCTCCACGCCTTGCTGCATGTAGCTATTGGTGGCATAGGCAATTACCACGCCGAATCTGGTGGAAAAGAAGGGACAGTTTTAGAACTAGAAACAAGACGGTTGGCGGTGAAGCCTTAGTAAATAAGGAAACTACTTTTCCTTTCGCACTCAAATTTTTAAGTAGGTACATGCTTGAAAACTGTTGCAACCGTCCGTGAATATACTTACACCAGTGAAGACGTGGTACAAATCAGTAGCAAACCCATTAGCACCCGCCGGCAGGTGTCATGTTTCTTATCGAACGGTTGCGTTCGGCCACCACATCCGCCAAAGCACCGACAACAGCACAGACACAGACCGATGATGGGCATGAGGGCGATCAGCAGGACGCAGATGACCGTCACCAACAGGACGGCCCAGTACTCCTTCAGGAGCGGTCCCCAGTTGTTTTCCTGAACATTCGGTCCCACGTCGATGGCTCCTTCCCGAACGATTAAGTAACCTGGAATTGATATAAAAGCAAACTTGTCAATCACATTCAGACAGCAGTAAGTATAACTCGGAAATAATCATCCCAAATTGAATAAACCCCCCAGCGATAATCCCCAATTGAGAAACGCAAATACAGTGCAAGGGAAAAAAAGATAAGGCCGATTTGCAGCTCCTTCTTCTTTCGTAAATCTCCCTTTTTTTAAATGAGAACCCTGCTTTATAGCTAAAGGGATAATCCTCGTGGTTTACAGCTCGTTCCAGCATATCGTGTTTGCCAGCAAGGACGGGCGGCTCTGTATTTATATCTAGGTTTTAACTCTTGTTGGTGATGCGATTTTCGCCATCCATTTATAGGTACGATACTATATAATGTATTTCAGTGGGTTGAATCTAACTCCGGGTTGAATCGCGGAAGTTTAGCAATTTGTTCATCGTGCGAGGTGCGATAACCCTCGGTCTATTCGCGTCGAACATTGCTAGGGCACGCAAATTGGAATTGAAATGGCAAACGCTTGGATCTATGTGCGAACATAATATGTAAAGTGACCAGTTCCAACCCGTCTACGGGTTGGGCGAGAGCATTGGCCGGCAGCCGTTGCGGGATCATTGTCAAGGGGGAAAGAGTATGGAAGACAATGTATGAATTTACATATAATACGACGCGGTTTGCCCGTTACGCTTTAGCGGAATTAACAAAGCACGAAAAAAAATTGTTTGAATTCATTGCAAAACGGGGAGTTCATCAGATAATAAAACGATGAAGAGGAGATTTTTGTAGGTTCTCGTTAGCGTAATATTCATATCAAATCGGCAGGATTTATCTTAAATAATTCGACTAACATAGGGTGGGCATTCCCTTCATAAAATAGTGGATGGTTTCAAAATTAGGAATAATTTTCAATATGTTTATTTTGTTTCGTTTCTTTTGCGGTATGTTGAGGAGGTGTGGATTTAATTTGGCTTTCTTAAAATTTAAGTGAACTCTAAAGAGGGCCACAATGCTGATTGATAACCAAAAATCAAGGACATCAACCGTTCGCTTACTGGGCTAAGTGCACAGCCCAGTTAGCGGATGCTGCTCGGTAACTGGACAGACATTTCAGATCGGTTAAAAGTCCCCTATTGCTGCCTTCATCAGTCGATAACGGTATACAATACTTCGAATGTAGTAGAAATTGTAGATTACGGTTTGGCAGTCGAAGATCTGATGCCCTTATGACTATAGAGCAGTTCCAGGCGAAATAGGATATAAAATGTAGAAATTGGATTTGGAAGAAATTTCTCAAACATATTCAGTATAACAGAATACGTATTTTGCCATATACTGAAAAAATATTTCACTTAGCTACTACAGAAAACACATGTAGATATTTTCCAATACTTAAATAAGTGACTTTTACATGAATATCACATAGAAAAAGAAATTCTACTTGACTAATATTTTACATTTCACTGGACACATAAGATTGACTGGATTTTACAGAGCATTTTCCACTTCCTGAATCACATGAAAGTTAAGTGAATTTCTGTGGATATTTTCCACTGATTATGTGATTTTTTTTTGGGTGTAAGGATATATTGTTTGGACTCAAAAGTAACATTTGAGAAGGGCTTATGTGTTTTTGATACAATCTTTTTAGGAAAACAGTAACTCGGAAATCGTTCGTTTTAAAGAAAAAAAGTGTCTGAGAAGCAATTGTAGGGAATCAAAATATCCATGGAAAAAAATATACTGAAAAAAGCATTGTTTTTACATAAAAAAATCATAATTAAAACTTAAAATTCAAATTCCCAAAATACGCTATTTTTATTTATTTTTTAATTTCGATGGTAAATTTTGGATAGCAAAAACCATTGTTTGAGAGGTAAGAACAACAGGGACACATTTTTTTTAAAGTTTCCCTAATAGCTACTTTTGAAGGATTTTCATGAATTTTCCAAAATATGATTCTACCTACATCAAATTTCTAATCGAAATGTTCTTGATCTCTCTAAGGCAAACATACTTTTGCATATAAAAACTAAATAACGATCCATAAAAAATAAAAATCGTTCCATAAAAAACGCATTCATGACCCATAAAACGCTGGTCAATATGCATAATAAAATGGATATGATCCATCAAATTTATCAAGGTGATCCATAATTTATATAAAACTAGCTGAACCCGGTGCGTGCGCTGCTACGCTTGCAACTAAATGAGGAAAATTTAATATAACTAGCACGTTTATGGTTTTTTTTTTTCGGAATGAGTGAAACATGAAACTTCTATCAAAACATGCATCTTACCCGAGATATACACGTTTTGTGTTTAAGTAACCTGGATAATTCTCCTTTTTGGTAGAAATGTGTGTTTCATTTGAATGGGAGCCCTCCCTTCCAGAGGGTGGTAGTTTCTCAAACCACCATACAATCATTGCCTTTAAAACCCTCCACATGCCAAATTTGGTTCCATTTGCTTGATTAGTTCTCGAACCATCACACTGGGCTCTTCTATTATAATAAAAAATTGAGTTTCATTTGTTTGAACCCCCCCCCCCCCTTCCAGAAATAGGAGGGGTCTTAAACCACCATAGAAACATTCTTGCCTTAAAAACCCCCCACAGGCTAAATTTGATTCGATTTGCTTGTTTAGTTCTCGAGTTATGAAGAAATTTGTCTCATTTGTATGAGAGCCCCCTTTCCTGAGAGAGTAAGGGTCTCAAACAATCATAAGAACCTTCCCCAGCCCCAAAAACCCCTTCATATAAATTTCCATGTTGGTCGGTTTAGAACTTTCCGAGTCTATAAGGGTCTGACAGACAGAAATTCATTTTTATGCATATAGAAATCTAGCCTCCAAAAACCTCCATATGCTAAAAGTGGTCTCATTTACTTGATTAGTTCTCGAAACTGGGCTCTTCGATTATAATAAAAATTTGAGTTTCATTTGTTTGAACCCCCCCCCCCCTTCCAGAAAGGGGAGGGGTCTTAAACCACCATAGAAATATTCTTGCCTTTAAAACCACCCACATGCCAAATTTGATTCGATTTACTTGATTAGTTCTCGAGTTATGCAGAAATTTGCTTTTTATTTGTATGGGAGCCTCCCCTCAAAATGGGGAGGGGTATTGAAATGCCATAGAAACATTTCTTGCTTCCAAAAACCTCAACATGCCAAATTTGGTTTCATTTGCTTCATAGGCTCTCGAGTTATGCTAAAAATTATGTTTCATTTTTATGGGAGTCTCCCCTTCCAGAAGGCGGGGGAGGGGGTCTCAAACCAACTTAGAAACATTTATTTCCTTCAGAAACCTCCACATGCCAAATTTGGTTCCATTTGCTTGATTAGTTCTTGAGGTATGCAGAAACTTCTGTTTCATTTGTATGGGAGCCCCCCTTTCCAGAGAATAGAGGGGTCTCAAACCATCATAAGAACCTTCCCCGGCCCCAAAAACTTCTCCATACAAAATTTCACGCTGATCGGTTCAGTAGTTTCCGAGCCTATAAGGTTCAGACATACAGACAGACAGACAGACAGACAGACAGACAGACAGACAGACAGACAGACAGACAGACAGACAGACAGACAGACAGACAGACAGACAGACAGACAGACAGACAGACAGACAGACAGACAGACAGACAGACAGACAGACAGACAGACAGACAGACAGACAGACAGACAGACAGACAGACAGACAGACAGACAGACAGACAGACAGACAGACAGACAGACAGACAGACAGACAGACAGACAGACAGACAGACAGACAGACAGACAGACAGACAGACAGCTATGAGGATAACTAGAGGTAATCGTTTTGAGATATATTGATTTTAATTTGATGGGTGGCTAAAAACTTAAGACACACGCTCTTTTCATAAATTATTCGATTTGGTAAGTTATTCGATTTCCTAAGTTGTGGTGTTCGGTTTGGTCGATTCGATAAGTAAACCCAGCTTTTGTTAAACCTAAATAGTTGTTTTGATGTGACTTTTTGTTATATGTACACAATACAGGGCAGGTAGCGGATTTATGGATAAATAATAGTGACTTTAGTGCCTAAAATAATAAAAATAGTGACCAAATAGTGACTAAAATGGGATTTTCAAATTTCATTATTTTTTTAATCATTCATACATTTGTTGTATAAGTTTTTTTTTTTTTTTTTTTTTTGAGGGTATCTAGCTGGAGCTGCGTGACAGCTTGGTTGTCAAGACTAGACCCTTTCCCAACGTCACCTCTACTACGACCAATACCGTAGAAGCAATAGCCTATGTTGGCCGCTTGAGCACTAGTTGAAGTAATTAGTATTGGACCGTAGTATTTTTAAAAATTTCAGTTTCAATTTTCCCACGATGTTGTTTTGTTATGCTGTCGTAAAATGGAAGCTCAAATTAATACCCTATCCTAGATGTCACGAGCTTTGTTCCGGGGCAAAGTGCCGTCTAAGTTAATAGTTAATAGATTTCAAAAAGACTTGTAAACTGCCAAACAATAATTCTTAGGGACGACATTCAGGCCTTTGATGTAGTCTATGTTGACAACTAGTAGTACTGAAGTCAACCCCAAGAAGTATTGCAACAAGAGTACGCATAATATTTATTATTCATACAGCTAATGATATTTCTAGACAACCCGCAATTTAATGGTGAGCCTATGTTAGCGATCTACAGCACTGCAATATCTTCTAATAATAACCCTAAAAATTTGAATTAGTATGTAATGAGCTTCCATTTTAAAGTGTGTTATAAGGGTCAGTCAGTCAGGTTGTCTAATGCTAATGGCGTTCATTTTACAGCTCCGAGCTATTTAGTTTGGAATGGAACCGAAACGGAATCGAAATGGAATTGAAATGGAACTACCGTGATTGAAACATCCCCCCCCCCCCCCCTTCTAAAGTAAGTCAAATACTAAACCCTCACTGAGCGGACCCTCAGCACTGTTGCTGAAATAAACTACAAGGAAAGGTTTCATCTACTGCTCGTGCTTCCTAAGCGGGCCCTCCGCGTCCTATCTCTAATATACATGCTTGTCATCGTCAGTCTAAAGTAACACTTTTCGGTGGCTATGTGCTTCATTTCGAACCGTCAGATATTTACCATAATCAAAACATTCACCCTTTTCGAAAATTTGCAATTACTTTCACTTATTATACCATGAGCAAACCAGGTATTTTGGTTATTCATTCCATAAAACAAATGGATAAACAACAACATAAGTTGCCACGAAAATGAAAAGTGTACTTTTAGTCGTTTCCCTTTGATTGAAAGTAAGAAGTCTAAGAGTGAATTGCGCCAATATCACACCTGATGTTAGTGCCTTTATATAAACGCTCTACGACGTGGCAGTGAAATAAATGTGCAGAATATGTGATACTTTCACTACTGGTCAAATTCTTGGTCTCACATGCATGTTTATAGCATGAGATAAGCCCTCTCACCGTCGACAAGGTGAAAAATTTGACCCGCGAGAGGGATTTTCAATACTGGGGTACAATTTTAAAAAAAAATTAATATAAAAAAAAAAAAAAAATAAATTTTAATTTTTTATATTTTTTTTGTATCTTTCTGAGAGGTTCTAGGCCGTCCAAAATGTACTTGAGTTTAAAACTTCAGATCTACAGTTGTAACAGTAGCTTTTAGGGCTATATAAGGTTACGATATGTATTCAAACATATTGAATGAACCTTTTGGAATGTCAAGAGTCATTATTTGATAACCTTATGATGTTCTAGGTCATCCAAACTGAGTTCAGAACTTAAGATCTACAGTTGTAACTTTAGCTTTTTGGGCTATACAAAGTTACGCGACGTATTCAATCATATTCAGTCAATATTGTCGAACGTAAAAAAAAACATCAAGTTACAATAAATATTCAAACATATTCAATTAACATCCTTAAAGTCACACAACATTATAAAGTAATATGACATGTTCTAGGTCATCCAAACTATCCTTGAGATCAGAACATAGGACCTACAGTTGGAACAAAATCTACTACGATATATATTCAAACATACTCAATGAATATTCTGAAACTTTCATAGACATCATAGTATAACCTTGTTAATTTCAGGTCATTCAAACTGTCTTTCAAAAGTTAAGGTCTACAATTGTAACAATAGCTTTATGGGCTGTCTAAAGTTAAGTTAGTCTGTTTGGCATAGAATACCCCAAGATTATGTCATAATGTCAGTTGGTCTTCCAGGACATTAATTGAACATGTTTGAATACATATAATAACATTGTATAGCGGATAAAGCTACTGTTACAACTGTAGATCTTAAGTTCTGAATTTTTGGGCAGTTTGGACGACCCAGCATATCTTAAAAAAATATTTCCTTTTTTTCAATCATTTATATGTTATTGAGCACCAAATCAATCAGAATTCACCAAATTGCTTGTATAAATTAGGCCTGAAAGGGTTAATTCAAATAACATTGCATTGTACCATCTAAATGGCTTACATTTAGTGTCGTAGTTCTACGTCATCACTTCGAACAACGTATTTTTTGATTACGTGCTTACAAGCAGAAACGTAATGCTTATTTGCATTGTTGAAAAAGTGGAGTTTGTCGATCTCCTTTAATTTGACCAGCTCTGCCATTGCTGCCATCCCCAACATAAACTGTTTCCGCAGGTAGGTATTCTCGATATTGTCCAAAAGGTCCTCTGGAAGTAAAGTATTTCCGGGCCGCACATTGGACTTACAAACTCGACCGACGATGGTTCGCACCATTAGATGTAAGATTATAAGATTTTATTATGTTGATTAAGCTACCAAGAACTTCTGTAAACTTGTTGAAAATCATGGAAACTCCCTAGAAAATTTAGGGAATTCCCTAGAGATTCAGAATGGAATATTCTGGAGGGATTCTGAAAAGTACTGAAGGAGACTTTCCAGAAGATCAGAAAAATAATTCCTCAAAAAAAAAACTTCCTCGAGGGTCAGGAAGGGACTTCTCTTAAATATAGGGGAACTTCTTAGTAGTTGAAGCAAGAATATCTCAGAAATTCAAGAACAAACATCCGCGAAGTTCAAGTTCATACTTCCCAGAAGTTCAGGTATAAACTTCCTCGAAGTTTAGGATGAAACTAATCTAGTTAATTTTGTTCAGAAGTTTTGAAAAGATTTCCCTCGATGTTCAGAATAGGACTTACAGGGTAGCCACACAATCTTAATTTAAAAATTCCCGCATTTTTCCCGAATTTTTCCCGCATTTTTGCCTAATTTTCCCGACTGTGAAAATGAGCTGATATTATTTGGATTAACAGATATTTTTAAAGTTATTGAGGAAAATGTTCAATCTGAAATTCTAATTTGTTTCATTTAGGCAAAATGCTATGCCACAAATCGGGCTTCATGCGTATTGCGTAACCGCTTTGGTCTCTCATTTTGCAAACGAGAACAAAAATCGCACTATATAAGTCATAGATCTTTTAAGTTTCTAGAAGCATAAACATCGAAGAAAAATAGTAAAGCATTCAAGGTTTTCGAGTGTAAAATAATCATGTACTTCGTAAATCAAATTGTAAATCAAGGACTTCGTGATTTCAACTTCGTTGACAGTTCGTAGACAATTCTCTGAGCTACCAAGCTCTTTTCAACTTGGTTCACCACCAGACACTTTTCATTTATTACAAATCCACATTTTCGTGCAACAGGATGAGCACCTTTTTAACAAATCTTGTCAAATTTGCCACCTTCTTCTTGGAATGACCTATCAGTTCTAGCCAAAATTTGTTCAAACTCTGTTCTTTTATCTGGAATCCGGCAAGCAACTTCTTCGAAGACGGCATTGAGCACAGCTGCCCAAATTCTTCTCTCACTTTATGAGCATCTGCAGCGCTGCAGCCTTTTTCTACGAACGTGTCCAGACACAACTCTAGACGCTTTTTAGCTATGTCCAAGAAGTGAGTTATAACATCAGGGTTAATGCATATGGCGTAACGCGTTAAAGGGAATGTTAATGAAGATTGAGTAGGTTCTTTAAAAAACCACAGTAAAAAGATTGACAGTCGTTGCGAAATGCCAAAACGTCTTTTTCGGATTTTTTTGCAAATTCTCTCGCTTTCTTGATTGTCGTGATAACAAAATTCGGCTTTGGTCCCAGCATCTTATCGTCTACCGCATCAACCACAACAGCGAACCCTTCGGATCTGAATACCGACGAAAAGCTCCGTTTGAAATTCGGATGACTTTTCTTCCTGTTTCCTGGCTTCGTCCACATATCTTTTCAAATCCGGCAACATTTGTAGCGCTTTATTAGCTTTATTGTTAATTTTTCACCCAACGACCTTCGCAAAATTTCAGTGAAAAAAACTGATGAACCTGAAAAACATGATTTCACATCATTTTTATCTAAAGCTCTCCAGAGGTAATTCTAGTGATCAAAAATATCGTCATGCATCAATTGGTCGACATTTTATATTTAGCCTATTTAACAGAGGTTGAAAAAAGCACAGCTAATTTTAAGAAATGCATTTGTTCATAACAAAAAAAAATTGATGGATTTGGTGTCTTTGTTATAACTGCAAGGTGGCACAATACGTTTCTGTCCACTGCAGTGGCAAATATTTGTCTATTATATACATTGACTGAGAGTGTATGGTATTTAAAAATAACAGCAGTGTTACCCCCCAGATTGGCGGAACTCGTGTAGCATATAAAAATAAAAAATATTGTTAAAAAAAAATGCAAAGTTACTTTGCACTCAAATTAATTTGCTAAAATTAAATTGCATTACTGCATAAAATAGCGATGCTTCAGTCATAAGGATCACCCAAGGAGTTTCAGTCAAGTAAAATCAAAACAAAAGTAAGCCATGTGCGACACCACACCTGCCACAGCCGTGTAGCTAGATCTTCCAAGCGGTACGTTTTTGAACAGGCTGAACAAAGCCAACAGAAAATGATCCACATGCCAATCTGTTTGTCTTAGCCCCTCCTTGAAGGAATTCTGTAGGACGTGCAAGCCGCAGCTAACGATGTTGAGGACTTAAAAGCCAGGGCGTCCACAGATCCCTGATTTCCCCAGTCAATTCTTTGAACGCCTTTCAGTTAACAACCGGGCCATACATAGAGCACTGAGTTATTTTCTTCAGCAATGCTGGATTGGCAGAAAACGCTGTTTTATTCCGCTAATAAGATCGTTGGACCGAGTAGATGACAAAAACGCTACTCAAATCAATAATTTGTAAAAGGTGTGAGTATGGTTCCTTCCATATGACAAAAATTCCCGATGGATTTCGAAATTCCCGACTTTTCCCGCATATTTCCCGATGATTTTGGATTCCTGCATTTTTCCCGCATTTCCCGATTTTCCCGAGTCTGTGGCCACCCTGGACTTATAAGAAGTTCAGAAAGAAATTTCCCTTCTCGGACTTCTCAGAAAGTCTGAAAGAAACTTTGGGAATAATGTTCCAAGAAATTCAGGAGGGACTGCTCAGAAGTTTATGACGAAACACCCCACTTAGGGTACCAGAAGCTCAAAAAAAATCCCACTTAGGGTACCAGAAGCTTTGGAAAAAGATCGAAGATTTTACCACAAGGACAGAAAACTTCGAGATAAAATCGATAAAAGAGATCGACTGAAAATTTTCGGAAAAATTTATTTGTTAAAATGTTAAAACTCGCAACTTTGAAACAGATTTCCAATGAGGTTTTCAGAATAACAAAAGCATTAATGTTATTGACAAAACAAGCGGGAAAATTGTGAGCACTTATCCTTCGAATGTCAAAAATGACAACTTAAGTGATGGAAGTTCTGAATTATAGCATGGTGTAATATTTCAATGACATTTTAAAATCTACATAACAGTTGACAGTCGAGTTCGGTTGCCGATTCGATCTGATTCAGTCGGCTTCTGGAATGTGCAATTTTGCTCTACTCGACAATGACAAGTGTCATCAAACAGTGGAGGTGACTTTTCCAACTAACTAAAGGGTGTCCACGATGAAATTGCCACACACAAAATTGATTCGCAAAATTCGAGTTTTCATCCGATTGCCATCAAATTTTCAGGGATTGAGAAATAACTATTAAACTTCATTTTACCATTTTACTCGTATTTTATTTACAGTCCATACGCAAATGCCCGCACCTAGGCCTTAACCCCGGCCATAAGGTTCTGCACAACCTGTGAATCAACCGTTTTTTGCATGTAAACCCATACTTTCTTCAGTTCCTCGACTGTCTTCACTACCTTAGGTCGTTTAAGAAGGTGCTGCTTCATAATCGCCCAGTACTTCTCGATGGGGCGGAGCTCCGGAGTGTTGGGAGGGTTGAACATTTTCGGCACGAAATTGACCTTATTGTCCGCATACCACTTCAGCACGTCCTTGGAGTAGTGGCATGAGGCCAAATCCGGCCAGAAGATTGTTGGGACGTTGTGGGCCTTCAGGAGAGGAAGCAGCCGCTTCTGGAGGCACTCTTTTATGTACACCTGTCCGTTCATCGTGTCCTGGGTCACGAAAGGTGCACTCCGCTTCCCGCACGTGCAGATGGCTTGCCAAACCAGGAATTTCTTCGCAAATTTGGACATCTTCTGAGTGCGGACATGCTCCGGAACGCTGAACTTATCCTTGGCCGTGAAAAACAGGTTGCCGGGGATCTGTTTGAAGTCGGCCTTCACATATGTTTCGTCGTCCATGATGCAGCATTCAACTTTCGTCAGCATGTTGAGGTACAACTTCCTGGCACGGGTTTTGGCGGACTTGTTTTGCTTCTCGTCGCGATTAGGGGCCTTTTGTACCTTGAGCGTTCGAAGCCCAGCCTTAGTTTTGGCCTTCTGGACAAAACTTCGGCTTAGGTGCAGCTTCTTAGCCACATCCCGAACGGAGGCGTTCGGATTTCGGTTGAAGGCCCCAACTACGCGGTTGTGATTTTTGGTGTTGTACGGAATACTTTTTCCTTCACTTCTGGACTTCCGATCGGTGGTCAACCGTTCCTCGAACCGCTTAATCACTCGCGACACCGTGGAATTCGCGATTCCCAACGTTTTAGCGATGGAACGATGCGAGAGATCCTTGTTCTCGTGATGAATGCGCAAGATTTTATCACGCACGAGCTGTTCTTTCGACTCCATTTCCGCGAGTTTTGATCACAGGACTTTAAAACTTGCAGGATGTAAATAATGCACTATGAACTAAATTTACCCAAATTTTCATTAAATTCTACCCAACGGTTAAAAAGTTAGAGCAATTTCATAGTGTGGCAATTTCATCGTGGACACCCTTTATAAGCCAATAAGTTTGTGTATGACAGTCAGCATTGAGATTACACATCCTTATAATCCCGGAGGGCAATAAGCGAGTTTTCTCTCAACTCAGTTGGTAAAGGTGCAGCTGTTTCCTTCGACATAGGCTATGATTGTGCTTGCCGTAATGAGCTTAAAACGGCAAGCAAGAAGAAGAAAAACTATCCAGATAGCGATTCATTCGAAGAATCGCAACCACTCTACAAGCTAACCCGGAGTTGTCAACAACTCTTTCTTGTTTACCAAACACCCTTATCTAACCAAGCACCCATCAAATGCTGCTGACGGCTTTAATCTCAAAGCAGCGCCAAACTTATCGTCCGTTGGCATGTAACAATCCAGCAACGTACTTTCCGATGAATAGCATTTATTTTGTAATCCAATATGTTTGATCCATCCTCGCGCGCCGTGGAGCAATCATTCCAACGGAAATTAAATCACCCAATCTCCGCTCCTCGCACGCTCGCAGGCGCGCAGCCAAAACGGTGAAACAATAAGCGTCCGACCCATTCGGCCATTCATTCATTGTCCGGTCTCGTGATATTTTGACCAATTTTGCGAAACGAAACATACACCAATTACCGACACGGATTGAAGTCCACTATCAACGAGTGGTGGCCGGGCGATTCTTCAGCCAACAATGGCCCTAATTTCTCAATCACCTTCCCCTCTTCGGGGACCACCGGGGTGCGCTGCTGAGCACAACGGACAATTGAGTGTTCCAATTTTCACACGGTAAATCTAAATTGTTTACGAGGGAAAGGTAACGGCCAAGACGACCAAAACGAAGACGTTGGTATGTTTTTTTTTGCATGTACTTTATGTTCCGGTCGTAAGCCCGGACCAAGAAGTTTGTTATGGAAGTGCCATATTTATCGCTGGGAAGAACATTATTTTGCACACTACTCGCTATTGTGATGGTTGGTAAGTTTGTGTACGACGGTGGGCCAGCAGACCATTCATCACAAAACAGCCAGTGGGGAAGGAAATGAGCCACGCCGCAATGTAGGTTAGCAGGGAAGTGTGCTTTCTAGGTTTTTGTTTGATCTCGTCGGACTTATAAAGTAACTTACCTTCCGGCACTGGATCCGTTCCGACGAACAGCTTGATCACCAGGTTGGTCAGATTGTACAATGGTGCCATCCCGCGGCTATTGTACGAAGTTGAGCTAAGGAAGTTTGGCGTTTCGCTAATGTTGGTAAACTCAGTCGTGCGGATATTCAGGATGAACGAATCCGCGGCTTGAACACTAGTGCATTGGCTGCTGCTGAAAACGGCGATGAGCAATAACACGGCACTCAGGGTCCATATGGGACCAGAGCTTCGCCAATTTTGCGTTGATGAGATCATGTCTGTGCTGGAACTGGAGGAATGGCGTTTCTTGTGATGGCTACGTGTGATGGCGATTCGACTACAACTACTGCTGTCGGTGGTTCGAGGATGGCTGGACTGGAGCTCTCCGTTACTGCTACTGCTTCGAGGCACTCCCATCGCTAGTGACGGAAGGCCTGGAGCGTGATTCGGTGGGAATGATTGAATTACTTCGGTTCAACCTGGAATGGAAAAGCAGAGCGAAAACAGATTGCTATTAGAACAGTAATGTCATTATACCGTACGAAGAGGGGGGGCACATTCTCAAGTAGAATGATGACTAGGTCAATTGAGATTGTCAACATCGTCACTCCGTCGGACGATACGGGCAAACACAATCAATTTATATTCGATTTCACTGAAATCTGGTCAAGTACGAATTTCCTGTCATAGGAGCAGGAGTGCAAACATATCCACAACCGATAAAATGCGCCGCGACGATAAAAGGCTGGTGGAACACGTGAAGACAGAGAAGCCATTAGTCAAACTTTATGGGAGGCATTTTATGACCAACGGAGCAAGAGGGTCGTCGTCAGTTTGGTCGTAAGAATCGAAAACATAGCCATTTCAGAGATTTTGGCCAGTAAGTTTCCACGCCTGCAGATAAATCAAGCCAATTCTGGGAAGGCGGAAAAACATCCATTATCAAAGCAATTACTGTGTTCGTTAGAAAACAATGTAAATTCATCAAGAGTAAGACGAGGAAAGAAAAATTAAAACAAAAGATCTTTACCTTCATGTTAATCTAGCAACGGATGGAAGGATAATTTATCGTGCAAAAGCATTTAATTAATCTTCCCAAAAGAGCTTTATTGACTCATAAGTGACAAAGTTATTAAACTAAACAACACTGTACATTCAAAATTCGACCGAATCATCTTGAGAAAGAATCCACATGACTCGTACTCTTTTGCTAAACACAAAGAGCGATGCAACTGCTACCACACATCCGTTCTCAAAATATAAAACCAGCTGCAACATGTACCAAACTGCTACGCTAAATATGTACGATTAAAACTCCCGTTTCGTGTACGCATGCCGTCAAACACGATATTTGCTCAAGACCTTAAACACTAAGAACGGTTTAGCGCTTGAAGTCAGCGAGCGCAGTCCCATGGTTCGGATCTGTTGTGGCATTTCTCATCAGTATATTATTCTTAGTTCAATCCTTACAGAGCCCAGCTTGCAGACAAAGGCGGGTGTGTATGAAAATATGCCACAGCTGCACACTCCGCGGCAAACAAAACAACCTATCTAAATCGCCAACCTTCGAACTGATTCATGCACGCCACAACTATGTGGACGATAGAGAACGGAGTTGAGCTTTGGGAATGGACTCAAGGGTTTTATTGCCAGCCGAGAATTCCGATGATTCGAACTAGGTATGTTGAAAAGAGAATGTTGAATGTTTCCGTCTCATTTGAATTTACAGATCTGAAAGTAAATCCCTTGCATTATAGACCCATCAATCACCGTGGAATTAAGTGTGCAATACCTTTTCAACTTTACCAGCATTTGCCAAGCAACTGGTCGGTAGTTGCTCCCGGCTGTGCGGACAGCAGTTGAATTCTGGAAGAGCGCCATTCAGCAGCAAATCCCGGTACTGTTTATTCTTCCGCATTCGCCGAAAGTTCGCCTCCCGCATCCTTTCTTCGGCCATTGCACGATCGTAGAGGTCCGTGAGTGAGTTCCTCGGAGCAACCACAACTTCCTCGTTGTTGCCTATTGCCTTTTCTACTTCCTCACCAAGGATATACTTGAAGATTTCCTGTTCCTGTTCCTCGGATGGTGAATGGGAGCACAGGACACTTCCTGTTTCCGAACCGAACTCGACCTGGACGCTTTGAGCGCATTCATCGCAAATTTCGTAAAGCCGCTCCATCTTTGTCTCAACGTTCAGAAGCCGCTGTTCGAAGGAGCACAGCTGTTTTCGGACATCCGCCGGAATATTGCAATGTTTTTCGTGAAGCAATTCTTCTGTTAGAGGGACGACTTTTCTCGGTGAAATCAATTCCGATGACACTAACGATTCGTTGGAATTCAGGTTCTCATTGAAAAAGATTTGTTCTAAGGACATTTTTTTTACAATTTTCTATATTTGTCGAAAGATTTTTAAAGACACTTGAAATTTTGCTGCCAAAATCTGCGAAGTTTTAGAATAATACCTCAAGGCTTACTTTGGTTGCATGTCCGTTGTCATGGAGGCGACCGGAGGGTGAGTGCCGGCTGTGGAAATCATGTTTGCGGGATAGATTTCGAAAACGGGCGTCATGACGCGAGGTACGCTAAAAGCTAAATATAAGGTCATAAAACAAGGTACTCAATTGTAATTGAAATAATTTTCGGTTCTTACCCCCTTTGACATGATTCTTAATTCTGGACAGAACACTGCTTCGCCTTCGCTTTACTACGTTTTCTTGAAAGGAAGTTGAAGGACTGTTGAAAAAATGTCCCATTTGATTGACATCGCTTATGGAATGCTTCTGTCCATTCCGTCCGAATTTCATCTTGACAACCATTTCCCGTGGTGGAGAGGAGGCTACAGCGGTTTGGATCGGGACAGCTTTCAACAATGTTTCGTTAACCCGTTCTATGGTTCGGTGACATCTGGCCAAGTTGGATTCCAACCGGGCGAAAGCATCGTGGACGCTGGCTTCCAGTCGGCTCATTTTGAGCTCAATCTCCAATAGCCGTGAATGAACTGCATGAAATGTCAGCTCACGAAGTATTCCCTGATGGTCCGGTTCGGCCGACGGTCGAGACGGTTTAACGGGCTCGATAATGGGGTACGGTAATTCACAGGATTCGAAGCTGTCCGAAGCGCTTAGCTTGGCGTGAGGAATCGACGGAGACGGCATTTTTTTCTAGTCTAAATTATGCACGGAAAATTTGGAAGAGTTCTTGACCGAAACGTTCACTTTTGACAGAGCATCAAGTCGTGGATGACTTGATTGATCCAGACAGATAAACATGTGTTTTGCTTGGCAAATTCATGCAACGGATTAAGCTTGTAGTACACTGTTTGTCCAATAGCCAAATATTTGGCATAGGCAGCTAAACCGCAGACAGATATCATAGATGTTTGTCAGATACCTATCTGCCTATGACAAATATTTGGCTATTGGACAAACAGTGTACTACAAGCTTTAGAGAGTTGGGCTGGATGGATTGAGAGAAACTAGTTAAGGCGAAGGTTACTGGAATATTAAAATGGCCGCACAACTGCGAATTTGCGAAGGCACAAATCTAAGAAACTACAAAGCTTGCACATGCCAAACTTGCACTTCAGCATACAAGTCGTTAAACTTTGTAAAATCTTTGTAGTTTCTTAGATTTGGGTCTTAAAAAATAGTAGTGCCGCTAAAATTGCTAAATGGACAGTGAAAGATTGTAGGGCGGAAATTGAAGAAATTCTAATATCAAACGATGAAGCTACTTTAGGAGATCAGATAGATACTCAAAACTTAAGGGTGTTCCGTTCAAAATTTGGTCAAACAGTAATGTGTGTGAGTCGATCAAAGTTTTTATTAATAAGTTAAATTCTTTTTCTTTTTCCAGTTCAGTTAATACAGAATACAGGAGAAATACTCAGCTAAGCTTCCTTTTTACCAAATGCCAATTGCCGGGTCTTTCGTTTAACACCTGCCATAAGATTTTGTACAGTCTCCTTGTCCACTTTATTCGCCGCCGAACGCCAGTTTGCCTAGAATTATTTCTCGCTCACAACAGCTTTCTGAGTCTTCTTAAGGTTCCGCTTGACGATGGCCCAAGATTGTTCGATTGGGTGGAGCTCTGGCGTGTTAGGAGGGTTCTTGTCCTTGGGCACCACTTGAACGTTGTTGGCAGTATACCACTCCATGGCCTTTTTCCGTAATGGCAAGATTCCAAATTCGGCCAAAACAGAACGGAACAATTGTGTCGCTTCAGGAAAGGCAGTAGACGTTTTTGTAGGCATTCGCTCAGATAAATTTCCTGGTTGACGGTTCCGGTCGCAATGTAAACGTTGCTCTTCAAGCCACAGGTACAGATGGCCTGCCACCCCAGGTATTTCTTCGCGAACTTCTATAGTTTAATTTTACCGTCCGGTTGACGTATAAAATTCCTGTCCAGGAAGCTGTATAAAGTCTGCCTTGACGTAAGTTTCATCGTCCTGTTCCACGCAATCAAACTTCGTCAGCATCGTCGTGTACAGCTTTCGCGATCGTGCTTTGGCCGACGTGTTTTGTTTATCGTCGCGATTTGGAGTTACCACTTTCTTGTAAGTCGACAGTCCAGCTCGTTAGTCATAAATAGTCATGAATTTTCATGCGCCGATTGTTAAGCAGATCAATGCCTATTGATTGCCAGCCAAAATGAACTCATTTTGGAGAAAGATCGTAAAATCTTGATTGTTATAGGCGATTTTAATGCTCAACTTGGCCTAAGAGATCAACAACCTGAAGATGAAGTATGGGTAGGAAAAGAGGTAGGTCATGATTATGGTAATGAGAACGGAGTGCTATTTAAATGTTTCTAACAATTGTCGAAGCTTGAAAATGTATCATTAAAAATAGGAAAAGATGTTGGCGGAACTTGGAAAAGTAAGGATAGATCACATATAAATAACACAATACACGAACTTCCAAATAAGATACATTAAGGGATGCTGGACGCATCTGAGTCCTCACTTAGCTCAGTCGGTAGAGGCGCGGATAGAAAGCAACACCATGCTGGAGGTGGCTCGGTTCGATTCCCGGTCTAGTCTAGGAATGTTTCGTTAAGGAAAATTTCTTGACTCCCTGGGCATGGGACATGATTGTACTTGGCACACAACCATACTAAAGCATAAATGGAACCTGGCAGAGCAAGCAATAAGCAAGTTTTGAAAACAATAAGCTTGAAATGCTAAATTAGAAGAAGGACGCATCTGAGAACGGAACATAAATTAATAACAGTAGGTTTGGTATTCAATAATTATGCCAGCGAACCAAGACAGGTAAATAAGTCAAATAATGTTCAAATTGATTTACTTAGAGATTTAGGAATAAGAATTCAAGGAAGCTCTAGCCATTTTATCATCTAGAAAAGACTTTGAAACAGACACTTAAGATAAATACTATGAAGAACTAGCTGGAAGATGAGAAATGCAGCGTACAAAACCATCAAAGATTCACACTCCGCGTAGAAGAAATGCTTTAGACTATTTAGACAACAAGAGCTACGATAAAAGTTTATCAGAAACGTACAGATATGCAGATATTTAGAATTCGATAACCTCACAATTATCTTAACCCCTCCAGGCCTAAGGAGTCATATATGACCCGAAAAAGAAAATGGCTGGTCAAATGGTGAGTGGCTGGTTAAGCCAGGCTGTCTCGTCATGGACGAAGAGACATATATCAAGGCGGAAACCAAACAAATCCCCGGCCTCGAGTTTTTTGTCGGTACGTCCCGCATGGAGGTTCCGGAAAAGTTCCGAAAGAGAAAGATGGACAAATTCGTGAAAAAGTACCTGTTGTGGCAGGCGATCTGCGAGTGCGGACGGTACAGCAAGCCGTTCGTTACAACCGGCACAATAAACGGGCAGATTTATCGAGAGGAATGCTTGCAGAAGCGCTTGCTGCCCTTCCTCCGCTCTCACAGTGGTCCCACGCTGTTCTGGCCGGATCTCACTTCGTGCCATTACGCCAAGCCTGTAATGGATTGGTTCGAAGCGAAGGGCGTTAATGTGGTCCCGAAGGAGGCGAACCCGCCAAATACACCAGAACTTCGTCCGATCGAAAAGTTTTGGGCGATAATGAAGAAGAAGTTGAAGAAAAGCGGAAAAACATTCAAAACCGATGAAGATTTGAAGAAAAACTGGGAGAAATTGTGTTAGGAAGATGGACAAAGCGTCGCCCAAGATCTCATAAGCAGTGTTAAGAGAAATGTACGAGCATTCAGCTTGGGGGAGGAAATTCAATAAATAAATTATGCCAAAACGTAGCTAATATATAGTTATTTAATCCCTGAAAATTTGAGAAGAATCCGATTTAAAATGAATTTTTGGTGATCATTTTTGTGTGTCTCATTTTTTCCGAGTCCAGTCTTTAAAAGTGTACACTGTTTTCGGCAAAGTTGTTCTACATCAGTTCTTCTACCTGTGAAAAATAAAAAACATATGAAATTTTTACCTATAACCTACAACATCCTGGGACCTAGAACACCCTGAATATGAATAAGTTAAGAAATACAATATAAATGCCTTATTAAAAGTGTTTAAGAATATGGTACACATGCATAAGAATTATTAAATTCTCGTTGATAAACGTTAAACGTGTTTGTATCTTTATGAAATGTTCTTTTTTTTCCTGAAGAACTCAGGGTGTGGGGATGAGGGTGCCAATTCCTCGACCCACTAAAAACCCACCCGTAAGCTCTAGACCCTCCCCGGAACCACCTTTCGGTATTACTTCTGGGAGGGGACTATTGTGCTTGTTAAGCACCCACTATGTCTAACTACTTAGGACTTTAGTAGTTAGGTGGTCCCTGCGACCTGCCTTTGGTCGTTTCGCCATTTTCGTTGGAGATCAAGGACAATCTAGGAGGCTGCTATACATACCGCGTCCCAAATGTCCCGGTCTTGGCACATCCTCTGAACCAGATTATCCGGAGTTGTGTAGTGACCGCTTACGGCTATCATGCCGGATTTCACGCCGTCGAAGCGAGGACATGTGAAAAACACATGTTCCGCAGTTTCCTCTACTCCCGCGCACTCGGTGCATGCGGAGGACTGTGCATGCCCATATTTGTGCACATATAGTCTGAAACAGTCGTGGCCTGACAAAATCTGCGTTAAGTGGAAGTTCACTTCACCGTGTCGCCTACCAACCCACCCGGACAGTTCCGGGATTAGTCGGTGGGTCCACCGACCTTTGGTTATTCCATTCCCTTTGCCACTTAACCATAGATGCGACTCTAGTGGTCTTTCGAATACCTCTTTTATGACAATACCTATTGGCATCATCCCCGCTAGGACGCAGACCGCGTCACGTGATACCGTTCGGTATGCACTAACCACTCTTAGGCACATAAACCTGTGCGTACTCTCTAGCTTATTCAGATAGATTTTGGTACTCACGGCGGTGATCCATGCCGGCGCGCCTTTCCTAAGTATGGACAGGGCGACACTGGCCAGGAGTTTACGCTTACTCCCTTGCACCGCCGAGCTATTCGACATCATGCGGGATAATGCCGATATAGCCATAGAGGCTTTCTTGCAAGCGTAATCGACGTGGCTGATAAAGGACAGCTTATCGTCGATCATGACCCCAAGATACCTCAAAGACCTCTTCGATTCGATTGTGCAGTTACCTGCACTGATCGTCGCATTTTGCTCCGATTTTCGGTTATTAATAACCGTGACCTCAGTCTTATGGTGGGCTAGCTCCAGCTTCCTGGAACTCATCCATCTCTCCACAATGCCAATGGAGTGGGAGGCCGTTAGTTCTACCTCTTCGATGGATTCGCCACATATCTCTAGGGTGATGTCGTCTGCGAACCCGACTATCTTTACCCCGCTCGGGAACTCAAGCCGCAGTACCTCGTCGTACATCGTGTTCCATAACACCGGACCCAGGATCGAACCTTGCGGGACGCCTGCGGTGATCTGCACACGTTTCTGGCCTGCCTCTGTATTATATACCAGTACGCGATTCTGGAAGTAGCTTCCGAGAATCTTGTACAGGTACCCAGAAACCTGAAGGCGTTGGAGCGAGTCGGCGATAGCCACCCAACTGGCGCTATTGAACGCATTCCTCACGTCAAGGGTGACCACTGCACAGTAGCGGACTCCTCGCCTCTTGCGCTGGATTGCCACCTCGGCCGTCTTGGTGACGGACAGGATGGCATCCACCATCGACTTCCCTTTACGGAAGCCAAACTGATTATTAAACAGACCACCTATACCCTCCGTGTATGTTGTCAGTCTGTTGAGGATTACCCTCTCGAGCACCTTACCCACTGTATCCAACAGACATATAGGTCTATATGCCGATGAATCCCGTGGTGGCTTCCCTGTCTTTGGCAGCAACACTAGGGTCTGAATTTTCCAGGCGTCCGGGGAGACGCCCTCGTTCAGACAGCTTTGCATCACCACCCTGAACATTTCTGGAGCCAGCAAGATAGCCGTCTTGATGGCCGGGTTCGGAATACCATCCGTTCCTGGCGCTTTGTTCACCTTTAGCGTCTTTGCTATCGCAATGAGTTCCTCATTCGTCACCGTCGCCTCGTCGCCGGCCCCCGTTGTGCCGTTGTCGGTTCGGCTGAGCCGCCCACCCTTCCGTCGCTATGACATCGTTAAGGTTTGGGATACTGGAACGCTGGTCATGGGACAAATCTACGGCGGCGGGGGGCCATGGACTCGGGTCATGGTTTGGAAAAACTCCTCCAACGATCACCTGCAGCAGCTCTGGTGATTGCTCGGTTGGAGCCGCCGTTCCTCTGGTTTTGGCCATTACTACCCGATAGGCGTCACCCCACGGGTTCGTATTGGCCTTCTGATACAGGCCCTCAAAGCAGGCTCACTTGCTGGCCTTTATCTCCCTCTTTAGTGCGGCCTTTGCGGCGACTAGCGCCCCTCTACGCTCGATTCTATCGGCGTCTGACCGCGCTCTTTGCACCCTCCGTCTTGCGTGGAGGCATGTTCTTCGGAGGTCGGCGATGGACTCTGTCCACCATACACCGGCGATCTTCCATTTCTCGGTTTGACTTCCCCAGCAGCCCAGGACTGCTGAAGGTTATATCGATTATCGATTCCGCACCGTTTCTATGATAGGTACTCTTGGTACCTACGTTGTCTAGGTCCACATTGAACCTAGCCAAGGCCTCCAGAAGAATCTGGCCCCTGGGGTTGGTAAGGCGGCTCCCCCACTCGAGCGCCCAAGCGTCGAAGTCCCCCGCTATTACCAACGGGTTTAGGCCAGTTAACTCAGTTGTCATCCGATCGAGCATATTGGATAACGGTTCAATCAACCATCTTGGCGGTGCGTAGCAGCTGCAGAAGAACACTTTACTTTGTTTCAATCCTTTCAATGTTATTGAGCACCAAATCAATCAGAATACACAAAATTGCTTGTATAATGACGCTTGGAAAAATGTTGACCTGAAATGGTTAATTGAAACTAATATCGTGACTGAACTATGAAGTTTTGTCACACAAAGGGGTGGCCAAAAATCTTCCGGTCCACCTTTAAGCATATTGCTATGAGGTACCAGGTGGGTCTCCACCGATTGCCTGTCGATCTGCCAAATATGGAAACGTCTGTATTTTTTAATAATAATAATACGTCCACTATATCACAAAACATTGCGACTGGTTGAGCGGATTGGAGATAATTAAATCATTAGGTACAGGAACAAGTCTCCCCCGGGTGATACTAAATCTATGAGCTTGGATATCAGTGGAAGCAAAGTGTATTATTCTGTAAATTTTAAATTTCAATATCAATTTCAGTGAGCGAGATAAGGCGCTATAACCTTGACAAATTATTGCCAGACTCTTGGTTTAAATTCTAAAAGTCCACCTACAGGCAAAAGGAGCATAAACTCATCTTTCTAGCATCTATGCTCCCAACGTTAAATACAAATTATCACATTGAGGGTTATTCCGAGAGTCGAAGTGACGTTTGTCACTTGGTGAAGTGAAATAAGTCACCTGCAGTGACGTGACACTTCTTGGTAAATCAAATGGAGAGTCACGTCACTGCAGGTGACATTTCTCACATCATCAAGTGACAAACGTCACTTCAACTCTCGGAATAACCTTCATTTGGAAGCGTTTGGTACGGGAGGTCCACGCTTTCTTCCTTCCCTTGATTCGAAGTAGTAGAGCGATTTCAGACACTCTTTCTGGAATCGCTCTACACGGCCAGCCATTTTAACTAAATTTTGAGTCGTTTTTGACTCACTTTCGTCATTAGTGGAGTCACTCAAATTTGAGTAAATGTTACTGGTATTAACAAGTCGACAAATCAAAAGCATTGACTCCAATCAGATGGATGTTTTTGATTTGTCGACTTGTTAATCACAGTTACATTTACTCAAATTTGAGTGACTCCACTTTTGACGAAAGTGAGTCAAAAACGACTCAAAACTGAGTTGAAATGGCTGGCCGTGTATTTCTTGGAATCCTCTCTGCGGTACATGCTACGCAGTTGGCCTGGCCGGTGACAAGAAAAATGATGTTTTCAAGAAGTCGTCATTTTTCAGAATGCTTTCAAGAATTGGCTGCGTTAGTGTGAGATTAGATTAGATTATTAGAAAGGGGTGGGCAAAAATTTGTTCGTGTCCATTTAGCATTCTTTGGTATGCTCTGTTTGTTTGTTTCAAGAAAAAATGTTCAATATCTTTTTAAAACCCTGTAGTTTTCGAGGTTTTCTAAAATTCTTCTGACTTCTACTAACTCAATGTGGTGTGATACGGACGTTCCTAACGTAAAACAAACTTTTAAAGCTATATGATGACTTGTGCGTTTGAGAGCGATTGTGGAGCTAAAATCTTGGCGATCCAAAAGCTTCAACAATGTCCTGGAGATCTGGTTAAGTCTTCGGGCAGCAAACATGTCATTAAGTGATGTCAACAATATATTGAAAATTGAAAAAAAATCAAGAGTTCAAACTTGCCGACTTGCCGGCTCAATTAAGTCTTGAATAATATCCGGAAGGATTTTATGTGTTCTTGAACCCTAAGAGAGCTCTCTGACAAAATGTTTACACAGTATCGCTCACAAGTCATTTGACAGTAGATTTTTTGACAAAATAAAAATGGCAACACTGAAAACCATTCCCGATATGACGTTTATTTGATTTGTTGTGCTTCTTTATTTGCTGGGAGTACATGGCAAATTGGGAATTTCGGTGTGAATTTAAGTGTTTATCGCCGTTTTGTCTACATTCCTTAGCTCAAAAGTCGTTTGGAGTGTTTTCAGCTTTAAAATTAAATCCGCATGACCTATTTTTTAACTCTTGATGTTAAATTGCTTCAAAAGACATAATTTTACATCACAGTGTTTTTACTTTTATCAGTCAACCATTATTTATGAATTTGCATCTATTTGCACATAAAATTCAGTCGTTTATTGGTTCACATGAGAAGAAATGTATTTTGATATTATTTCCATACCATTACAATTTACATTACGACTAAATTAAACACACGCGAAAGTAAACCGTCGTGAAAGAAAATGTCAAGACATTTTTTTTTTACTCTTTTCATTTCTAATGCCACCAGACGATGGTTTGAAATGAGTTGCGATATAGATTTATGTCGCTCAGAATTTCGTTGATTGCTGGCTTCTTACCGCATATATATATATATATCCGAAGGAAGACGTGACCAGATTTTTTCGCCTCAGAAAAACCACCGACGTCGACTGGGATTGAACCCAGACCCACTGGGGTGCCAAGTAGCAGTCACGCTTACCACTGCACCACCGACGCCGGCTACTGCATACATATGATGTTTATTATATGGAATCAAGTTGTATGAATGGACTAACAACCCAGAATTGTAGATTACCAAATAAGCGCGTTTTTAATCGAGCTATCAAATACAGTAACAGACAATTTCAAAACTGTTTGAAAATGCCGCAAAAAAAATTGCCCTTTCTGTTTTCTATCCTTCGCTGTTTTGCGAATGTTTTACAAAAAAAAGGACATTAGCACCACTGATCTTGAACCCACAATCTCACCCCACCTCCAACTCCAGATGTCTATGAAGGTCACACCAAAGGCAGCTCTTTTGGAGCTTCGATCGTCCAATGCTATGTTATGCTATGCTATAAAGTTGTATATTAAAGTAAAGCAATGTTGTTGCAGCAATCCAAGAAATCTGACAACTTCTCTTTCACCACCCGTTCTTATATTTTCAGACATTCTTCTTTTTTCAGAAAGCGAGTAACGGAGCTACGACTATAGTTAATGCTAAAGTCCCAACTTTTTGAAGAGAAATGGAGCATCACTTAACCTTCTTAGACTAGATGCTCCCAACGACCATTTTTAAATAACTTGTTCTGTACACCAAACAGGGCATTCGGTTCAACTATTCTCTCCGACTATTCATTTTCTTTTTCCTTTGATATCTACTGAAGGCTACGTGGGTTCCCCGTGTTTTCTTAAGGTAGATACCAAATGCTCCCTATCACCAACGGACATGGACGTGGCCAGGTGAGCGATCGAGGAGTGTCTTCGTGGAGATTTTTGCGTGAAGAAACGTATCAGTAACTGGTTTCGTTTCATGGTGGAATGTTAAGTCTTCTACGAATTAGTCCTCATCGCAGCTCCATCCACGAGGTGTGCAAACGTCAATGCTAATGCTAATTAGCACCACTGATCTTGAACTCTTTCTTGAAATATTTGGTATAATGATGCCAGCGCATATGCACTTAAATGTACATTATGGTCTATCAGAATAAGCACCCTCGCTACATGCAGCGTGCAAACAATAATAGAAGAATGCGGGAAGATTTGGTGTTAACTTCTAGTAAACATTGCCCCGCTCTGCTGTCAAATTTTTTACCAGTGCATGAACTATAATTTACCCATGTAAATAATGTCTGATTTGCTTTGTAAAATCAGTTGTTATAGCGGCTATCGGTGGATTCTATCATATCTTGGCCTTCCAGGTTCAGAAAACAGATCTGAATGTGACGTGGTATTCATGGATCTGGTCAGTGAATTTGTTGGTTTGAGAAGTTTTACGATTTCCCGGGGCAAATAATATGATTGTACTCGAGGCACAATTATGCACATTCAAAAATAGAACAGGCATAGAATAATAACTGTGGAGTTACATCTAGAACACTTAGTTGATAATTGGTTCAATACTAAAATGTCAAAATGTATGTATGTATGTATATAGGAAGCCACCATCCTAGCGTGGGCCTTGCCCTGCATGCGGTTCCACTTAACCGATAGATCATGCTTTGTTACCGTTCTAAATTCAACATACTGCTGTATGAAGGGCCAAAAGGGTTGGGCAGGCCCGTAAGCAGACACACTTACGCGAAACCTGCGAGAATAAAAGAATCTCCTTCCAGCAATATGATCCGATAAAACGAATAACAAAATACGCAATTCAGTTAAGCTTTCCACTAGATGGTTTGTTTGAGAAAGGCGCGTCAAATTCATTGTTGTGACGCGTTGGAGTGAAATGTAACAAATGAAAGACACATCCCCTCCTTGACTCCGGTTGGCTGTCCACTCCATTGTCCAATTGCAACTTCAATGATACCCTGATGCACCCACCCATCCCCGTATTGAAATGTTTTAAATCAACGAATTATAATCAGGTTCATGTATGATGTATGATGTATGTATGATATGTACTACCACCCATTGTAGCACGGAAACTAAGTCCGACAGCAATGGGCTCTCCTCTCTGTTAGACTTGATCAAGCTTTAATAACCACTGATTATCCTAATCATGCCGTTGTATGAAGGGCCAAAAAGGGGTTGAGTGGATCGATATGCAACATCACTTATACGTATCCACAGGGATATAAAGAATCTCCTTCCAACAACAAGACTGAACAATTGGTCAAAAGAGCAAGCTATCTAACATGAAGATGCCCCAATGGGCGGGGAGAAGAGCCCACCCTCTATTCACAAACTGTTAGCAATGGGGAGTTGGCATTCCCACTCTCCCCATCCAGAGTGCTTCAATCGGGTGCCCTGATGGTCCCTCCCATTCCCATGAAATATTTATATAATGGTGTATATATTTATGTAAATGGAAAATACTACAAGCATTCGTATCTATAATATATGATCTTCATTCGGTTGATCCTGAAATGCAAGAAATGTTGTAAAGTGCTAAAGTGTAGAAATCTGTGTTTCGCGCTTAAGCAAGTTTTCGTTCGTTTTCAGCGATAGCAGCATTTCACCACAATCTTAATTTGAGGTATCCTAAAAAAGTTTGTATAATAGATTACAATAGCTTTACTGAAATTTTACAAAACTTTACAATTTATACATTTTAATTTACTGTTGCCATGGTCACTATTTGCTACTTGATGCTGATTTTATAACAGCAATCCGCTTTTATTTTTGCTGACCTTATAGTTATTGCTACTGAGTTAGGCAAGGGAAGATTTAACTGGAAGGGAGTTAAAGATAAATGGGCAAAAAAGCAATAAGTAATCTTTGAATAATCTATGAAGTAAAATAAATAAAACAATATTACCAAACATAATGATACTGTAAGTTATGATGAAGTAATGCAAAGATTGAAATGTAAAATCAAACACCAAATGGCACACATCGCTGCATGAATCAGATCAGCTCAGAATTGGTAAAAAGTCCATTTGCAAACCGGAAGTGAAAAATACATTTAGCAATAAGTGCAAAAGCCTACCACAGATTCCGTAATTTTCAAAAGCCTACCACAGATGTAATTTTCTGCGTTATATGCTGGACATATATGGAATGCTAGATGTCATAAATTGAAGGTATATTTCGTGTTTAAATCAGATACCGTTAAATCAGGTTTGTTGTATGAAAATGTGAAGGTCATGAAATGATGTAAATAATACGATGTTGTAAAGAAATACTACATAATGTACATACAATAATAAAATGCCGTTATTTGCCTCTTCCGCTGCGATGTTAGATGATTGAAACTCTAAAATAGCGAAAATTCCAACGTGATATAATGAAATAAAGTTGATAACCTGGCAGCCTAGCAAAATAGCAAAGAATATGAGTATGACTACTGCCCAAAAACGGAAACTCAAAAAATCTAAAACGAAAAAAATTAAAAATAAATGACAGGAAATTCTTCGATGACTCTTTTTTCCTACTGGGCCCCTAAATAACTCTCCACGTCTGTAAAATAGAAAATGTAGAATCATAAACAATTATATTTGTAAAGTCTGCATGTCTGCTGATCCTGCTGCAATTGTAGACGGACTTGCATTATCATAGCCACGGGGGAAGAAAACAATTCAAAACCATTACACAATACTTGGGAATTCCAAGGATGATCTGAAATTATATACCGTAAAAAGAATACTTCCATTTTTCGTGGTAGGGTAAGATTTCAGCATGCTACTTTACCGGGGTCAAGCTGCCTACATCGCCTTGGTGCGGCTGCCACCTAATGTATAGTTGACGCGATACAGCGTTTCTTACTCAACCGCTGGATGCCAGGACAGACGCTGTTTGAGCCGCAACTCCTTGGTGGACAGACGCTCGACACGCACCTCCTCAATCTAGCTGAAGTCAGAAGGACAACAGTGCCCAGGCTGCACTACCAGCTAAGTACGCAACCCTTAGCTGGCGGTCTTTGTCATCTCTTGACCCGTGGAAGCATGAGGTAGGAACATGTGAGGACCTAGCTATGTTGCGGGGACGCACGCTCCATCCTAGGTGTCTACTCACCATTTTGCAGCCCTGGGTTGTTATGTATCTTAACTATAGAACAACTCATTTTTTTCCGAACAAATTGGAGTCAATTACTATTAATTGTATTCTTTCACAATTGTTGAAAATCCTAGCATATGGAGTGAATAGTAAATCTATTGTAATGACAATATGCATTTTTCATATATATGATTCATGAACAATAAGATTTATGGTTGGAAACAGATGTCAATGTTTTTTTTTTCCAGTTCATTTATTTGATAGGCTCAATTGCGTTAGCTTTACGGAGCCGAAAATTCATTGTTTATTTTTATAATGCAATAACTTAACACTATTATTAGTAGGACTTGGGCCGTTTACTCGCGGTTTACCCGAGGTTAATGTGGGTGACATTTGTTGGGGATGGGTTGAACTGAGGAACATGGAGATAGGATTCTGTAGTCTCATCAGATAGTTGTCGCCAGCACTGTAACTTTGTGCGATATGGTCAGGGCTCCCTTATGTGTAGATTTTAATGTTCTCTTATATTATTGTATTGTAATACAATATGGTTGTTTTTATCCGGGTTGCTATTTATGCTAAAGAATCAGTTCAATTCAAGCTTCAATTGAACGAAGATAGTGACGGCAATTGGTTTTAAAGCATTGCAGTTGTTCGTAGCATGCGGATCGGTAATTATGGTGTACTGTATCATTCTTCCAGTTCTACACTCAGGAAATTATCCGTATGAACCACAAAGCAAGGTTCCAAGACGTTTTATACGAAATCGTATGAAATGATTATTGTTGCATTGGTCGAGAAGAACATGCCTTTCAATTGACATCATTCATCAAGCGTGTGTAGTCCCGTAGGATTGTGGCTCGCCTCTGGATCCCTACACTCAGGAAATTATACGTACGGTTTTCATACGATCGGAACCTTGTTGTGGTTCATAGCAAGGGTCCAAGAAATGATTATTGGTGCATTGGTCGAGTAAAACATGTCTTTTATACACTTTCATTTGACATCACTTATCATGCGTGTATAGTCTCGTGTGATT
The DNA here is from genome assembly GCA_024533555.2 of Aedes koreicus. NCBI lineage: Eukaryota > Metazoa > Arthropoda > Insecta > Diptera > Culicidae > Aedes > Aedes koreicus. The sequence continues at coordinate 91,842 of JAHHFK020003524.1, forward strand.
GTGGCTCGTCTCTGAATCCCGAGGTTCATGGTTCGAATCCCTCTTGCAATTTTTTTTTTCTGTGAGGAAAATTTTCATACGATTGTCCTATGAACTTTTTTCCATAAGAGAATCGTATGAAATTTGCAACAATATCTTCTGGCAAATTTCCTATGAATTACTCTCGATTCGTTCGCTCAGTGTAGGTTCATGGTTCGAATCCCGAGTGCAACTTTTTTTTTCTGTGAGGAAATTTTTTATAACGATCATCCTATGATTTTCTTTCCATTTGAGAATCGTATGAAATTTGCAATAACATCTTCTGGCAAATTTCCATACGATATTTGAATGAATTCTTCTCGATTTGTTCGCTCAGTGTAGTGACCATTATTTTATTGAAATTTTGGAAAACTGGTATAAGATTTTTGTAGATTCTAGTAAACTTAATGTACTTGCTGGTGATTTTAATATCGATTATTGTGACAGCAATAATTCGAAGCATTTGAAACGATTAGCAGATTTCTTTAATTTAAAACAATTCGTTATTGAATGTACAGTAAAACTTGGATTGACCATGAGAATTGTAATTTTGATTCTGTTAGTGTTATTATAAACTCTGACTGTGAAGTTAACCGATCATGAAACCATTATAATTAACGTTGAAGGTAATAGTAGTGTTGACAGCGATTGTGTGAAATTGAAGTGTTGGAAGAAGTACTTCAAACAAGCTCTTTTAAGGCTTGTCGAAGTTTTTTTTTTAATTATAATCAGGTTCATGTAATAAATATCAAATATAGGATATATAAAGGAATAAGTATATATATATATATAGCGTCTGTGTAATGGAAAAATGGGTAACCTGGACTGAATAATACTGTTTTCGAAATTGTATACCTTGCAAGTCGATATTTCCAGAATGATGATTTCTGACTGTACGCTATAAACCCCTTCAGTTGGTTCTATGAAGCAATAACGCGTGCTAGTTGATCTTGAAGGTTTCTAACATAACACAATCAGACGCACTCTGTGTTAACAGTTAATATCAAAACGCTAGTCAATTGTTCTTAAAATCGTTAAAATTATTAACTTTTCTGTCGAACCTGTGAAATAGAATAATAAACCAGCAAGAAGGCCTAAATGGACTCTCAATAATAACTAAAATGTCATAATCAAAACAAAAGAAAAGCATACAAAATTTAAAAGATTTAAACTTCCAAAACTATTTAGCGTTAAAAAATATATAATTCGATTTTCAGCTGTACTCAAACTGTCTTTTATTTTTTGTTTTGTATTAAGGTGGCTTGCACCCGTAGGCTGGCTCGACACCGGAGGAAATCACCTCCATCTGATCATGATTCACATCGCACTCATCAACGCATGAGACGGAACCAACAACGATTTCGCCTCAGAAAAATCCCACCGACCTCGGCTGGAATTGAACCCAAAAGTGCCAGAAGAGCCAAGTCCTGAAACTGATTTTTCTATTTCCATACAGCTTTTGAATCATTTCTCAATCGATCAAAACCATTCTATTCATGACACACGGTATGTATCTCAAGTCTTGAGCCAATACACTTTACAATGCAATCGGAACATTCAAAGAATCTTATCTGAGATACGTACTGCTAATTCAGAGATGACTCACACGCACGGACTAAAGAGAGAGGCCAACAACCACAAGAAAACTGGTTTCGTTTTTCTGCGTAACAGAGCACCCGATTTCACCATCATCCAAATCTCGAGTGCTGACGGGTAAAAGAATATAGCCGCGAACGACTTTATCCATTAGACCGCACATTAGCAAGACTTCGTTCAGTACGAGCAAGGAATACGTAATGGCGTTGGCAGAGAGCCGTCTGCGGTCTGGCTGATGAGTCACTCCCTACAACAACACTAAATCATAGATTGATCCCAATCAGCGAAGAAAACCAGCTCGAGAAGAGCCCCGAGATAGGTACCTGCCAAAAGCCGCCCGAAAAAGCAAAGTGAAATAAAAACAGTCTATTCATGTAATCCAATTGCCGTTCAAAACTGGTTTCTCTATTCGATGGTTACTTTTGGGTTACACTTTTTTTTAGATACTCGGTAATGACGCATTAGTGGGTCGGATTAAATTTAAACTGAAGCACACGCACGATCAACGACATGTGATACTTGAACTTACGCAGTCAATAATCACATTAGGTTTTGAACTTTCACTACGTAGTATGCATTGTGCAATGACAATAGTAAAATCACAGGTACCTTTCACCAGACGAATCAAACGAAAACTCAAAAAATGAAACAATCGACTAACCTGCTACGGTTTGGAAAGATCAACCCTCTGCGACGTTCGAATTAGTACTGATAGAAGTGCGAATGCTTATCAGTTAGGTACTTCACTGTGCGATTGTGACTGATGCTAATTTCTTGTTCTCTGCCTCGATACGAATGTATTACCCCGCAATAAAGTGACAACGACACCCACGTCAAAGGAGCGAACGGATGACTCAAGCCTTATTTTAAGTTACCTGGAGAAAGCTCATTAAAAATCGATTGCATTAGTTCTTTAAGAGAAAGACGACAAAAATCAATCAGAACCCCTCAACATGGAACGAGTTGTTTACGTAGAATAACTTCATCAACATGAAGGTCGTTCGTTTCAATATTCCTATTTTGAGCATCGTTACCTTCCGCTGTGGAGGAAGTGGAGAAAAAAAAACTCAATCAGGGAATTTCCGTTGCTTCTAACATTGCTTTCAGTACATTGTTGTTTGTCGTGCTAGTACCTTCCATCATTGCTGTCGGCAGTTACAATTGCATATACCTACCGGTAGCGAACGAAAATGATGTAACTATGTTGTTTATTGGATAGATTCTATGAGGAAGAAGGATGAGAAAGATCATCGTCAAGCGTAAAACCGAAACGTGCATCAATGGTACCTAGCCGGTTTGAAAATTTTGAAGCAGTCAGGGATATGCGTTTATGATAACAAACAAGTTTATGATTTTGGGAATTTGATTGCCGAATGCGAAAAAAGAATAAGCTCTGAGAGTGAGAGCGTTGAGAGCATCGAAGTGTGCTTTGGCCACGAGCTGATGTGTTTTCGGTGCTGTCAGTTTTTCCTTTATCTCCACTGAATTTGGAAAAAATAATAATTTAGTTTTAATACTTTCATCCGGTATCTAATAAATCAATGTGTTGTGGAGTAATCGTCTAGTTAGAATTAACAATAATTGTTTTTTTTTTCGGTTTTTCCGCAGTGGACCGGTGTTTGAACTTACGACCGGACTCGGAAGGTAATCGATGAACATTCTCCTCGTAGGAAACTCCCAATTCTACTAATCTTCCAGAACCGTGCTGGCTGGTTATCTTCCTTCAAGGCGGCATGCCAGCAGTCGAGGATACTCGGTTGTTTTTTGCAGAAAAATAATTTCAACGTCTTCTCGTGAATGAAAAATGTCGAAACCGCCACAATGGCAAAGATATTGAGACGTTTTCTGCCAAAGAAAGTCTTCGTATTTGCAAATTCATGTTCGGCAAGAACGAATCTCCCTGCCTAAATATGTTGATAGAACTCAAGGCTACTTCTACATGCCAAATCGTTTCGAGTAAACAAAGATTCAAAAGTCATATTGGCGGAACTCGTAATTAAAGATTGGAAGCTTATACCATTATCAGATAGCGCAATTTGGCGTTAGATAGGGTTAATCCCTGGGCATTGGCAAAATCTTGAGGTAGCTTGATAACTACCAGGTTCCAGGGCTTATCTGGATCTTTACCCAACCGGGAAAAATGCAAACCAGTGTTGCCAGGGGTGATGTGGACCAGAACTCCATTTGAACCCACTAGTAGTAGCATATTAACTTTTAATTCGACACCTTTCCTTATTTTCATGCTATACACGGTGTTCAATAAGTTCGGATACACTTTCAAAATTTGTTAAAAAAATGAAAACATGTTTTTTTATTTTTTGGATTTATGTTATTGAAAGCTATGTTTACAAGGAACGTTTACAACATTTCTCTTGGAATGACCCCCCCTTTGTACTCCTTAACGAGCTTCAAACGTTTCTCGAACGCGTCGCAGGCGGCACGCACGGACTGCATGGGCATTTCGTCCCAGATTTTGAGAATTACCGTCTTGAAATGATCCAAAGTGCTGACCTTGTATTCGTTCAGCTTCGCCATCATATAGGACCAAACAAAAAAGTCGAGAGGATTCAAGTCCGGGGAGCTGGGAGGCCACAAAGTTTTGTCCAGAAAGTCGGTTAAATTGTCCCGACACCAGGCTTGAACCACATTTGCCGTATGGGCTGGTGCACCGTCCTGCTGGAACACGTAGTGCTCATCGCCGTAGAGGCTTCGGAGACTGGGGGCAACAACCTTTTCCAAAACCTCAGTTTTGTAGTACGCCGCGTTGATTTTGACGTTTTTTTCAATAAACACCAAGGGTAGCTTACCACGTTTGCATACTGCCCCCCAAACCATCACCGACGCGGCACTTTGGAACCGAGGGATGTTTATATTGGATTCAGGAATGCTGTCCCTCGATGGCGCCCACACCCGGTCTTTTTGCACATTGTGCGGCTGCTGCAGCACGAACAGTTTCTCGTCCGAAAAAACAAACTCCTGACCAGCGTGCCGAGAGAGGATCCTCTTAGCTCGATCCAACCGCTTTTTGCTGGTAGCCTCCGAAACGCCATGGACCTTACGTTTTTTTGTAAGGCCTGAAACCAAGGTCCTTGGTGAGTATGGTGTGAGCGGTTCCAATGGAAACGTTGAGATCTGCAGCCGTTTTCCGGATTGAGCGGTTCTTTTTGCGCCGAATTCGCTCCCTCACGATCTTGATGACCCGTGGCGTCCTCGCTGAACGCGGCCGACCGGATCTCGCACGGTCATTGGTCGAGGACGTCTCCCGGTATCGCCTGATGGTCGCGTAGACAAAGTTCCGCTTGACCCCATGCGATTTCAGCAGCCGGAATATATCGCCGGGTCGCTCACCGTTCAAAAAACGCTTAATTACGAAGTCCCGATACTCTTTCATCGCGCGTAACAAACAAACAACAACTAACAGAATGTCAACACCGCGCACATTCGGTAGCGTATGAATGAAGCTAAAGCTGACACCAATACCAATGCAGAATATGTACATGGCGCATACCTACGCAATGATGAAAACTTGTATTCGAACTTATTGAACACCGTGTATAGAATTTGCATAACTTCAATTATATTACTGCTATTCAAAGAATCGTCTATTAATTTCAATACTTTTATTATAACTGAGTTTTATTATGGGTCTGCAATTTTCTGGAAAGCATCACCACACAGATTCTACGTTTGGTTTGGCTGTTTTTGGCAGAGGAGCGAACATTTTTGTATACTTGTAGAACGAAAAAAGAAACAATACAAGAATCAGGAAGGCTAGGCTTGGAGCCTGGTAGGGTCACAGTGGAAGCAAATCCGAGTCTCATCAGCGACGCAACCTGGATAGTCAGACATCTTGGCCTCTGGTTGGAACAAGACTGAGTAGCCGCCCAAGAAAGACCTACGTGGACGAATCACATGCATGCAATTATTATCTAAGGCGGTATGTTCCCAACAAATCAAAAGCTAATAATAATAACAACAGTGTGGGTAAGTAAATCATTTAACATTTCCAAAACATACACATCATACATACAAACATAACTATATATTAAAAGATCGTCCACAAATATCCATGTCCAACAGAGCAGCTTAAAATGAATTGTGGAGAGTGTGAGCTGTTTAGTGGAATACCTGTAACTAGAAAATAAGAAGAATGATTAGTAATTTCAATTTAATTCCAACTACCTTTATTGCTTATCTTGACAGATACGCGTATTTCGTCTACAATGTGCAGACTTCTTCATTGTCTTGTACACTAATACTCGACTACACGACACTGAAGAAGTCTGCACATTGTAGACGAAATACGCGTATCTGTCAAGATAAGCAATAAAGGTAGTTGGAATTAAATGGAAATTACTAATCATTCTTCTTATTTTCTAGAGCCGTTTATTTTCTCGATGAATTTAACATCAAATACTTTGTTCCATTTGTAAGCGTATAATAAGGGAGATAGCTGTTACATTGTCACACCTGTACTATATGAAATTGCGCAGATACCAAAAATTGCACTGACAAGAATATCACTAACAATATGACACGGACAAGTACAAAAACACGGACCAGTACAAAAACACGGACTTGAACAAATACCTGGACAACAAAACACGTATACTGACTGATACTGAATCCCAAAAATGTTCCAGAAGACTACACACTTAGAAATTATGAATTTTACACGAGACGTAATTCATGTTTGTAAAAAGTTCGGGAACGTAAACAAAGACTTCGTGTAAAATTATGTCTCATGAAACCAACACATACGCAATTCTATGAAAAATGGGTTTGATTTGATTTATTTTCTCATCTCTTTCAACTCATTCTTATGTGCAAAAGGACGCTTGCATGTGTCGGTCTCAGGGGACAGAAATTTACATGACATTTTGGTAGTGTGTATGTAAGCTGATTTTGAAAGCCCGGTGTTTATCTGGTCACCATAGACTAATCCTTCGGGCATAATCACTTGAAAATTTTCAAAAATCAACCCCGATCATTGCAATCCTATGGGGATACAAAAAAAAAGGAAAAAAAGATACCGCAGCAGTGCTGTAAGTGGCCAACATAGGCACACCATTGCAATTGAGGTAAATATCATTCGCTATATGAATAATAAATATTATGCATACTCTTGTCGCAATACTTCTTGGGGTTGACTTCAGTACTACTAGTTGTCAACATAGACTACATCAAAGGCCTGAATATCGTCCCTAAGAATTATTGTTTGGCAATTTACATGTCCTTGTGAAATCTAGTTACTACTACAAACGGCCTGGAAATGACTTCAGGACTAGGGGCTATTAACTTAAACGGCACTTTGTCCCGGATTATCATCTTTAGGAAACATCAAACAAAGCTCGTGACATCTAGGATAGGGTATTAATTTGAGCTTCCATTTAACGACTGCATAACAAAACATCATCGTGGGAAAATTGAAACTGAAATTTCGAAAAATACTACAGTCCAATACTAATTACTTCACCTAGTGCAAAAGCGGCCAACATAGGCTATTGCTTCTAAGATATTGGTCGTGAAGGGTCTAGTCTTGACAACCAAGCTGTCACGCAGCTCCAGCTAGATACCCTCAAAAAAAAAAAAAGATTGTCGGTTAAGGGATGTATGTCAGCTTAGCTCCTTCATTCGGCCGATGCAGCAAATATGTAATAAATTCAGTGGTATTCCAAAACCATGTTGATCGTTCTATTCTGAATTTATTCAGACTATTCGTCAAGTTAATGTTATTCGCTTAAGCATGATTTTCAAATTTCTTTCAAATTTCCGTCATGAGTTTAAGTTTAAACAATTATCTTCACTATCTTCAAATAACCTAAATTTGGCTATATTACGTCAATAAGCCCCGAATGTTACAGAAATATTCCAATGGCATAATAAGAATAAATTTTACGAAGACGAAGTTATAGACCGATTAACCGATTATACACTGATAGGCAAAATAAAGTGCCCACCTCATCGTTTTTTCAATTTCTCTCATTTACTTGGTTCAAATTAAAGTAAACACACTGTATTTTTTTTATTATCTTATTTTTTATATTCTTTTTAAGTTTCACTTATGGGTTACTGAAAAAAAGGAGTTTTACTTAAAGAAAAAAAAGATCAATTTGTGTTGAAAAAAAAAAACAGTGACAAAATAAAGTGCCCACTTCATTCAGGCTACAGAAAACATAAATTAAAGTAAAATAAAAGCATTTCAATAATTGATGTGTTCTCCTTTGGCCTTCAGGACCTCCTGCAGGCGCTTCGACATGCTCTCGACCAGGTTCTTTAGGTGCTGTGGATCTAGCTCTTCCCAGGCCCGCTCCAGGGCTTCAAAATAGTTATTTTTATTGGTAACACCAGTTTTGTCAACCCTGGCATCGAGAATCGCCCACAAATTCTCGATTGGATTGAGGTCCGGGCTTTGTTGAGGCCATTCCAGCGGTTTGATCCGACAAGACCGGAAGAAAGACTTGGTCTTCTTGGCAGTATGCTTCGGGTCGTTGTCCTGCTGGAATACGAACTTCTCTTCAAGGCCCGTCTGGATCAGCGAAACCTGCAGATTTTCTCGCAGGATGTTGATGTAAGAATCTGCCGTCATTATCCCGTCGATTTTCACAATGCTTCCCACTCCACCCCACGAAAAACACCCCCAGACCATCACATTTCCTCCTCCATGCTTCATCGTGTCTTGGATGTGGCGCTCCTGAAGCTCCTCTCCCGATCTGCACCAAACACGAACCCGCCGCTTTCGGTTAAACAGCTCGAATTTTGATTCGTCCGTCCAGAGAACCGTTTTCCAGAACTCTAGGGGCTTATCAGCATGCTCCTTAGCAAACTTAAGCCGTTTGGCTTTGTTTGCCTTGCTGATAAATGGGTGCTTCCGGGCAAGTTTGCTATTCAACACCTGTGCTACGAGACGGCGACGAACAGTTCGACCGGAAACTGATAACTGAAGGGTTTCCTGGATCTCGCGGACAGTTACCTTCGGGTTCTTCTTGACTTCGCGCATGATCTTGGTGTCCGTTCTCGCATCCGTTTTCCGCTTCCTGCCTCTGCGATTCACCGTTTTGCACATCACGAACGACCAATTTTCGGATACACAAGGGAATTGCTTTCGAAAGCACTGCGTTCTCCATTTTTTTCAATTGAATCAAATGCGATCACGTATACAAATGCACCAGGTTGAGCCGTTTGCTTCAAAACATGTCAAAATATCAAAACATAAACAATCGAGGGGTCTTCCAATGGAAACTTATCGAAAACATATCGATTTTTGAAGTGGGCACTTTATTTTGTCACTGTTTTTTTTTTCAACACAAATTGATTTTTTTTTCTTTAAGTAAAACTCCTTTTTTTTAGTATTCCATAAGTGAAACTTAAAAAGAATATAAAAAATAAGATAATAAAAAAAAATACAGTGTGTTTACTTTAATTTGAACCAAGTAAATGAGAGAAATTGAAAAAAACGATGAGGTGGGCACTTTATTTTGCCTATCAGTGTAGATCATTTCTTTCATCACCCTTTCCTTCCCACGACTTTTCCTTTCGTATTGTTTGTAATCACAGTAGTATTGTTGTAGTTTTATAGTATTGTAATCACAGTTATAGAACAAAATATGTTAATTTAGGCTTAAATTAATGTAAAAATCATTCAACAATGAAAATAAAGTGGAGCTCCAGAGCTTCATTGGGCGTACATAATAGGGTATGTGTCCCATAACTCGGCCTAATATACTACGGTTCATTACATTTCCTATTGTCACTTTTTTATATAATTGAGCTACAAACGACAAACAACTGAAAAACGACTGAAGATTCTGGTCAAATCAGATCATAATGAATTTATAATTTATAAATTTAGAAACGAACCAGCCACTGGGTGAAAGTCTCTCTTATACAGACAAAACAAACAAGCAAGATTATCTAGAAATTCTGTCAGCTAAACCAGCGAAATCATGGCGGCTGTACTTTAAGGGAAATTGTAACTTTCAATTGATTACATGCTGGCTCCGAGTGGAAGCGTTTTTCCTGCGCTGTCATTTTTTTTCGGAAAATTTCCGTAATTTTCTAAGTAGCAAAAGATTTTTCATTGATTTGAAAATTGAAGATAATCGTGTGCCAAAAGCAGAACCATGAAAGCATCCCCGTTGTGTTCATGGAGATAAAAGTTGCATTCGGGATGAATCTTTCATTTGCAAGAGTTGAAGCGAAGATGAGCATCGTAGTTTATTTTGTACTACAAAAAAATAGTAACGTCCGTTGGGAATGAAGCTAAGACTGGAGCTTTCAAAGAAGGGTGGCCCGTGGGCCGAAAAAAAAGACTCGATTTTCCTGTTTCAAAAGTATTAAGGATTGGTGGTAGTCCATGCATCGTTTAAAATAATTGCCCAAATCGTTTCTGTAGATAAACTGTGAGTATTCTTCCAATGATACATGTTCAAATATGCAGTTATACTACCCTAATCGGATATTGTCGATTTCGTAAACCTCCTGCAGTTTCAGATTTCAGTTTCAAACGATCTCTATCCCTATCCCTATGCTAGATACTTCCAATCTTCGTACGTGTAACTTCCATATCGGATCATGTTTTGACGAATAATGCCCCACCATGGTCGACATTTTCTCAGCCGCTGAGGTCTCAAATAACCATACCTTCCACAAACTGGCGCTCGTATCCTCTGATAGATTTCTACTATATTTCGTGAGAACGCCCACTTGTATCCCGTAGATCATAGCCGTGGCGACAACAGATTTGTAAATTAGTCAACTCGGCTCATTGCATCTAATCAAAATCCATTATGGAGTGCGTCACGTGGACCGTATATCGGCAACGTGTCCTAACCGTCAACGACCTTTCTTAACGTACCAAATAATGCAGTCGGCTCGATACTTTCTAGGAATTGTTACTTCGTCGACGACCTTGGCGTTTGGTTCACGTTTAAAAACTAAATTGTCGATCATTGAGGCTAAGGCCAACGAATGCTAAATATTCGTTAAATTGGCGAGAATTATTTTCTGCATATTTGTGATGCACTTAGCAACTAAATATTAGATAAATTTTATTAATGGTGATCTTGTGTGTTAAAAGTGTGTGAAGTAAACACTACCCGTGCAGTATTCAGATGGTGGCGATGGGTATTGCTCGTTGCTGGTGGCTTGATCTGGCTTTTTGGATTGGATACGGGACTGAATGGAATCCAGCTAAATACTTTTTTCCCTTTTTTTTTTTTATACAAGAATAGTGTTAGCTCCTGTAGTGGATGTTGTGCAGTGCGTTAAATTTCTTCAATTGCACATACATGTTTTGACCGTTTGGTTTACAACTAAAGAACCTTCAAAACATATATATGGAGCCCATTTGTTTGGATTTTTACGCAGTGTTGTTGGGTCCAGCCAACCAAGGTCTACTACGAAATGTGCGGTCATCTAAGCGCATGCTCAAGTTCATAGATGATGTATCATTTTTCCACCGTACTGTCACAAACTAGATTCGATAGCAACGTTAAAAAAAATCATATTGCCTTTGTTATTAGAGAGTCAATTAAAGATTGAACTCGGAAAAAATGCGACACTTTGTTTTGGGTGTAACTTTTTATCGCGTGGGTAAAAATTAATGAAATTTTGGGTAATACTAATAGAGTGTTATGTTTATGTGTGCAAAATTTTATCGCGATCTGTCAAGTAGTTTTCAAGATGCATTCGAAACAAAAGGAGCTTCGCCAGCAAATCTCACCGGGAAGCAGCTTTATTGTTCTTTTTTCTGTGTTCACTCGATCACTCGCGCCACCGAACAAAAGATAACCGAAACAATAGGAAGCGCGCGTTGCCCGTTTCGACATCGACGCAAACGTTCAGAGCCGATGCTCTAAGCAGACTCTTTTTTCGTAAACATTAAATATAAGAACTACACTCTACAAAATATTTACTACTGGAACTAATATTTGCTTCAAGCAATTTGAAATTTCTAAAGAGCAATTTGTTCAAATCCACTTTAAAATAAGATTGAAGGAATTTGTGAAATTAGAGTCGAGACTAGTGGTAACTACACAGTGTCCAATATATTCTTATACACTTTTTCCTTGCATTGGTGTCGAGCAACTACTCAACATGCTTCACGTATGTGTTGGTGTAGTTTTGCACTATGTTTATACAAACGCTTTTAGGTGCTGTGGTGATAAACAAGTTTTTGAAAAGTGAGCGCCCGGGCGCTATTTTCAGAAATTTCAAAAACCTCGGAGTACAGCGGGATTTTGTGTACCGAACCATCCGAAGGTACCGAGACACCTGCTCGTTGGATGACTGGAAGAGATCAGGCCGTACTCGTACGGTGCGGACTGCACGAGTTGTTAAGTGGTCAGGGAACGGATTAGACGAAAATCACAGCGCTCTGTACGTAAAATGGCCGCAGATCTGAATGTTTCGAGGTCGTCAATGCACAATAAAAAAATGACCTCGGATTTCAAGCTTTCAAGAAACGTAAGGTTCACGGAGTTTCGGAACCTTCCAAGCAGAAACGACTCGAAAGAGCAAGTCTGCTTTTGTCGCGGCACGGTAGGGAAGAATCTATCTTTTCCGACGAAAAGTTATTCGTCTTGCAACAATCCCACAATGTCAAGAACGACAGATTGTGGGCTCTCTCTTCGACAACGGTTCCAGAGAGTGATAGGAATATTCCACGGTTCCAAAGTGCTGCGTCAGTGATGGTTTGGGGAGGAATTTGCAAGCGAGGCATATTACCACTGATTTTCATCGAAAAAGGCGTTAAAGTGAATGCCGTATATTATAAAACGGATGTTTAGGAGAAAGTTGTCAAGCCATATGTACAAAAGATGTTTGGAGATGATCACTATGTGTTACAGCAGGACGGAGCGCCATCGCATACTGCAAATCCCATTCAGGGCTGGTGCCGAGAAAATTTGACCAACTTTTTGGACAAGAATGAATGGCCTCCCAGTTCACCAGATCTGAATCCCTTGGATTATTTCGTATGGTCATACATGCTGGCGAAGGTAAATGACCACAGGGCGTCTAATATGAACCAATTCAAAACCGTAATCAATTTTTTTTTTTTTTTTTTTTTTTTTGGTAGGTTACTAGCTGCACGCTGAATAGCGTCGAAATCTCTACACTAGGCCTTTGATGATAGAATAGATTACGTAAGCCTTTCGAAGTACACAGGCAATGGCACCCAAGAAGACGCTGTTATGAACTAACTCGGAAGGTTACGTTAGAGAGGGTGGGAAAGTTTCATTTTTTATTACAATTTGTTAATAATTTGTTAATTCATTATTGATCATTTTGGTCAGTGTTATGAAGTTTACGTGGAGTTTTTCGTTCTTTAGTTTTATTAGGATTTTCATTATGTTTGGTTATTAACACATATGTTTGTTGTTAATATATAATTTTTGGTGGTTTATTTTATGTTCTTAGGTATTGTTCAATAGGGGTTTAAATATTGTTTAGCAAGTATTTTTATTTATTTTTAGAAGATGCGCTTCTGCACCTCAGAATACTTGGAAAGAAAAGCGTTGAGACTGAATTTAGTTCAATGAGATTAATTTTTATAGTTGTGAGATGTTTGTGATTCATTGGAACTCATTTAATGGAATTGTTTTGCTTCACTGTTTACTTAAATGTTCAGTTTTGAAGGTAAGTTATGTTTCATTGTATTTTAATTTATTTAATATATTAAGCAAATTAAATAGTAATTTGGTTACCTATTTATGTAATGTATTCCATTAAGTCAGCACGGTTAGTTTTATTTGAGGATTGTAGTCAACGAGATCAAATTTGTAATAAAATTGAGTAATAATGTTTCAATGTCAAGAGTCCCAACGCCAGTATGTATCGCGTTTTCAAATACTTTCCATGCTTTTTATAGGGAATCCCCAAAGTATTAGTTCGACTGATCATTACGGAATATGTTATGTTATATGTTATATGTTATGCTTACCTTTTTATCATTAATGGAGGTTTGTTTTAGTTGTACTCACGTAGGGTTGGTTTCTCATGGATTGTTATTTCTATTCTTGATAGTATGCCGTGCTTCCTATTGACTATAACCTGCGCTCGAATAGTGTGACGTTTATAAGTTCAAGATGATCTTTCACTTCCTCTTTAGATATTTATAGTTTAGTTTGGTGATGTCAAGTGTTCATGTGTGCCTAAAGTCAATTATGCATCATTTCCTTACCACCTATTACTTTGTCTGCCTAAGTCCGTTTTTGTCTTTTGCGTTATATAAAATGACTTGTGTTATTTGTAGGAAAGTTTGTGTTCCCCTTTTATTTCATTGCTTGTTTTGTTTTGTCTCATGCAATTTTCTAAGTTATTGAATTGTTTTTAATGTTTTGCGTGCATTTGCAGTGTAACAGCCGTTTTTTTTTTTTTTTTTTTTTTTTCGTAGTCAGTAGTCAGCTATAGAATTCACTTTGCGGTGGCAAAAGATAAGCTTCATCGCGTCTATTCCCTATCTCCTAATATAAAATTATCGAGATTGAAGCCGTTCTGAGATTGTTCTTTGGAGTGAAACATACAGAATAAGTTTGGCGCCACTTATATAGTTTTAAAAAAACTTCTACTCCGTGAATCCAACAGTCGAGTTCCTATGAATGTTGATACTTATGGATACATTGTTTATTATATTATTGGTACCTAGCTATCTGTTTTAAAGCATGATTACGGCTCGTCCTGTAAAGGAATGCTTCAAAAAAGTGTTGCATCCAAGAGGAAATCCCACTTCATTATGGCTGAGGAGAGAGCCCCACCAGACAGCATCACAATTCCAGATTTCAAGACAGGACGTCCGTTGGATCACATCTGTAAAATTAGTGCATCAATGCCAGATATGTGACGCGGCATAAAATAAAAATAGTCAACATGTGATACCATCACGACAGAATATGTCTTTGGCTACCATCCCAATACGAATGGCGTAGGCCCTACCATCGCGGCCAGATCACATACTCAAGGGTAGGGCAATTCAAAACCGTAATCAATTTGGGGCGAAATGCCGATGGAAGTCATGCGTGCCGCCTGTGACGGTTTCGAAAAACATCTGGAGCTGGTCAAGAAGGTTAAAGGCGGTGTTATTCCAAAAAATATGCTGTAGTTGATCAGTATTATATTGCAATATAATGGGTAAAGTTATCAATAAAATCTGGATAATCGATTTGAAATAAATAGTTTTATTTTGTATGAGAATATATTGGACACGGTGTATTAACCGTATTGATTTTCACGCTTATTTATTCGTACCAAACGGAGGAGATTTGGTCATATCTAATGGTTCCATTATCTCCAATCCATTTAACCAATCGTAATGTTTTATAATGTAGTTAGCGGAATATTATAATTTGAGACAGACTCAAGTTTGACAGACAACAGAACCGGAAGATTCGATTACTAGAGGACGTTTTACAAATCTCAAACGTAGAAGTTACTCAGCAAAACAGCTTAAAAATCAAATTAGCTGCAAATATTACGCAGTAGGCCTGGCCGATTTGTTGTTCGTATGATAGCTTAGATATGCTGCAAACATCAATATACAAAAACCCAACGATTAGGCGTCATCTAACGTTATCATTTTCCAGATGCTACCTCGTACTAGCAGCGTGGTTATGATATTAGATTAGATAAGCTAAGAATTTGATTGCCCTATCAAAATTGTCGGAAAAGTACAATTAAATATGGGAGTCTTCAGCTTACAAAAATAATTCAGCTCCCTTGAGCCCAATCCTTAAGATCATCAATCGGAAATGAAATGTTATCGATTTAAACAATCCCCATGGAGCGAATAAATAGTCCACATAAGCACCCTCCCAAGTCCCAACTGAACGTTTTTTTCCCTCAGAGCAATGATCTGCACGCGAAGTTATTAATATCAACGTCATTG
Organism: Aedes koreicus; assembly: GCA_024533555.2. Lineage (NCBI taxonomy): Eukaryota > Metazoa > Arthropoda > Insecta > Diptera > Culicidae > Aedes > Aedes koreicus. Next base: position 107,341 of record JAHHFK020003524.1, read on the forward strand.
TGCACCAGCACCGAAACGCGTCCGTTGCTGGCACTCACTCGGTTTGTGTGTGGTCACTTTTCACTTGTTTATTCACCCTAGCCGTTCGAATAACTTTGCACTTCGGAATATAAACAAAAGCCCCACTAAATCCGATAGGTCAAGACCCGCTCTCTGCGTTTCCTTTCTTTTTTCAACCACCAACTCACCCAAAGTGCGCAAACAACAATGCACGATAAATGCCCAAAACATAATGATAGCTCGGCTTTTGCATTTCCGTTTGGCCCCAAACAGGAAACCAGGTCGATCCGATTTTGTGGATTCTCCGCATTCATAGTCCCCATCCCTCTCTGTACACTATTCCGTTCGTTACTTTAAAGAATAACAATTTTAATTAAACTGAACTAGCAGTTCCAGAATGTGCTCGCTCCTGTGGAGCAGAACTCACCACCAACCGGAGTGATATAAATTATCGAATTACAGCCCATCTGTGTACAGTGCACTCGGCTGGATAGGCTCCAGACTCAAGTCTAAGCACACGATAGCAATTCAGTAGCTACGTGCGCTTGCCACCACAGTAGTGGAGGAGATCCATAATTCTCCACACCAGCAGAATGCCGCATTAAAGCCCACAACCTACCTCACTCACCTTTTTGTAATCGACAATTGGATGGTGGCGGAGCAGACGGGGAAATGGATTTCAGTTTCGTTTGCAACGTTCAGAGTGCATACCTTAAATCTTTCACCTCGAGTCGAAAGCAGAACCAATCGCTGGATATAAACACGAGTTATATGCTACCGTTACTACCTTTGGGAGAGCTGCACACACGTAACAGCAGTGAAAATCTAAGATGAAGAAGCTGAAAAGAGTGAATCCAATCGGCTAGATGTATCCAATGGCGCCCAAATGATTCACGGGGGAGCATGGGGTTGTCTTGACATGGGGTAGGCGGGGTTAGAAAGCTGAATTCCCTGCCTTTGGATGCAGGCAGGTGCGCCCTTGGTCGGTCGGTCGGTCGGTCGTTTGGAAAAGGTGAAAGGAGAGTGTTTAACGAATTTGAAACTGTCCCCAAGGTGTTGTGCCAACCAAACGGCAAAGTGGAGAAGTGAACGAAAGTTTAGCGCATAGGTCATAGTAGGAGGAGAAAGAAAGAGAAAGAGTGAGTTTCAATATCAATTATAAGGTGGGCCGGATTTCAGCTAAGTGGATTTTGGGGGGGAAAAGTTGTCGCTTGTCAAACCATTAGATTGAATTAATTATTTAAATTGAAGTATTCAAATGCAATACGAGTTTTTTACACAAGGGATACGTACCGTGAAAAAAAAAGGGTAACAAACTGTATAAAATAACCCTGTTAATTTCGAAATCCATGCAAAATAAAAACTACAAGCGACACCGCGATAAGCTTGAACGAAGGGTTGAAGTTGGACTAATAGAAATCTGTTTTCTAATTATTTTTATTAGTTATTCTAATAATCAGGATTTCGAGCGTAATAGGATTGTTCTAAAATTCATGACAAATCGCTCCGTCCTTGATGTTAAGTAAACTATTCAATAATAATTGTTTCCTTTGATGCAATAGTGATAGACCTTTTATTATTATAATTGTTACTAATAAAATCATATGCGGTCGTTAAACATTACACATTCAAAAGCAGAACAAAAAATAGCGTTCATTCACAAAAAAAAAAAATCAGAATCAAATTGAAAGAAGTTGGGACCTCAGTATTCGTTCAATTTCAAACTTCAGCCCAAAACCGATTGGTATTTGATTGTGAAGTCTTTGCTAGCAACACTTGCGAAAAATCGCTTGAACTAATCAATTTTCACAGTTATAAATCAGAATTCTCCCTTTAGCAAATGTTCAAACGTTTTTAAGTAAATAGTAAAGGGAGACTTAGCTCATCAAATCTTCCGGTCCGCCTCTAAGCATCTTTCGATGAACTACCAGGTAGGTTTCCACCGATTGCCTGTCGATCTGCCAAATTTGGAAGACGTCTGTGTTGAGTTATCTCAAATTATAATAATCCGTCCGCTATACCACAAAACATTGCGATTGGTTAAACAGATTGGAGATAATGAAATCATTGGGTATAGGGCCAGTCTCCCGGGGTTAATTGTAAAGGGGGGGGGGGGGAAAAAAAAAAAAAATGGTGAAAAGAAGGGAAGAAATTCCTCTACGGTTTTTTTTTTTTATCCGGTTCCCTAATGTTTGTTTGGGTTGGTGATTGTTCGAAAATTGGAAATATCATTCTTATCAATATGCAACTTTAGGAGTGGACAGCAATTTTCTGCTAGAACCAAAGATGTGAAGAGCAAGTATTGATAGGTCCGTAAGGGCACGGCAGGTTGTGAAATTGAATAGAAGTAGTTGAAATTGAGCGTAGGGCATGTTTGGAAGGCTGTATCTGATCGAGTAGATAAACTCTTACCTAGCTACCACAATGCATGGTTGGCAAGAGGGAAGGGAGCCCCTCTTGACAGGCAAAAGTTTACCCAATCGATCATGCTCATATATCGCCAAATGGCACGGATCAGTTCTAGCGATGTGAAACTTCTGTTTACACTTCCCAAAGGCTACATGTGACAGAAATCAGTTTTCAATTAGAGGTATTTTTATGACACAACTACTAGTGTTTTCGGTTGTGTTTCTCTCGTCGTCATTTACTTTTAACAACCGTGCCTGATCCGTGCCATTTGGCGATATATGAGCATGATCGATTGGGTAAACTTTTGCTTGTCAAGAGGGGCTCCCTTCCCTCTTGCCTACCATGCATTGTGGTAGCTAGGTAAGAGTCTATCTACTCGATCAGATACCGCCTTCCAAACATGCCCTACGCTCAATTTCAACTACTTCTATTCAATTTCACAACCTGCCGTGCCCTTACGGACCTATCAATACTTTTTCTTCACATCTTTGGTTCTAGCAGAAAATTGCTGTCCACTCCTAAAGTTGCATATTGATAAGAATGATATTTCCAATTTTCAAACATTATAATTAATTACGTGCTTCGTGCAACAACAAACAACATGATTAGTTTAAATGTAATAGATTGTTCTTTAGAAGCTTTTGCTTGATTGGTGCAGATATTAGTTACAGTAGTAAAATAGTTTGTAGAACGCAGTTGTAAAAATTTAAAAAAAAAAAAAAAAAAAAAAAATTCGGCGGCGCGCGCGGGGGGGGCGGGGGTGTGTGTTTTTTTTTTTTTTTTTTTTGGGGGGGGGGGGGGGGGTGTTTTGTGTTGTTTGTGTTGTGTTTTGTGGGGGGGGGGGGGGGGGGTGGTTATTATTAATTAATAAAAAAAAAAAAAAATATTTTTTATATTTTTTGTGTTGTATAATTATTTAATAAAAAAAAAAAAAAAAAATAATTTTTTTTTTTTTTTTTTTTATTTTAAAAAATATACAAAAAACAAGAATATAAAAAAAAATTTAAAAATATATTTTTTTTTTTTGAAATATATTTGTTTTTGTGTAAGAATAATATATTTTTTTGCCTTTTTAAATGCATAACCATGCGTGTTTACATGATCGTGTAAAGATAAATCTTCTTTCATTCAAGTTTATCCAAGGTGATTTCTCGTTCAGCTGTCATTCGTCATCCGTAATTAAAGAGAACTGGATTGTGAATTTGAGGGTAGGCTATAAATTCGATGCATAAACCTGATTTCTTGCTTATAAAAGAAATAGGTAATTTCCGCCCTTCATAAAACACAGCAGTGAACCGTTTTCCGTATACAACGGAGATTAAAAATTGTGACATCGACGATTATTTGGTTTCCCCAGCAACACGTAGGAAAACTTAATTTGTTCAGGAACGCAGTTCATCAGCCCAAACCTCGAACCAATAATGATCTGGATTATAAAAATATGTTTGATTAAGCAAATCAAGGTATTAATAAAGCTGTTTTGGTGAAAACAAGATAATTATCAATTTGTCAGATGTTATTATTTACGATTTTTGCAATCACTTGAAGCACCTATCTTGCAATTTTCATTTTCATGATATACGTTGAATTTAACAATAAGGTAATAAATTATCTTGCCTCTCTCCTCTCGTCTCCCCCTTTGTAACACGAAAAATGAACTGTAATAATAAACGCAGCGGTCATTTAAGCAGGTCATGTAAAATTCAACTGAGCAAATATTACATGCTTTGATTTTAGAGTCGTGTAAATTTGAAAACACACATAATTTTGAGGTTATTTGCATGCTCTTTTTATGTGCATGAAAATAAACTTAAAATTACAAAATAATTTTAACTGTGTATGATCACATCTGGAGGTGGTTAAAGTAATTCCACTTCAGAAAGAAACATTGTTGTATCACCAACAAAATACAATAAACGTCAACGAGAATCTCAGAGCAATGAGGTTCTCATCAAACAAACCGTATCAGCAAAATGCATAACTAATGATACACTAAAGCTATGTCCATTTAGTCGCCCTTTCTTCTTTATTCCTCCCAGCAAACGCTGCACACCTCCGGAGTCAACTTCCTTGCCACATTTATTCCATATTTTGGTCATCTGAGTCGCGTCCCGAGCCGTTTTTTTTTCACTTTTCTTAAGCTTCCGCTTCATTACTGCCCAAAATCTCTCGATGGGCCGGAACTGCGGGCAGTTGGGTGGATTTATGCTTTTATCGATGAAATCTACGTTATTATCGCGGTACCACTGGATGACTTCCCGGCTGTAGTGGCAACTCGCCAAATCTGGCCAAAACTTCACGGGACCTTTATGGGCTTTAATGAAGGGTAGTACGCGGTTTTTGAGGCATTCTTCCTTGTACAGCTTCGAGTCCATCGTCTTATTCGTCACGAACACTTTGGTCTTTGCTCCGCAGCTGCATATCCCTTACCAAATCATCAGTTTTTGTTTTTTTTTGGCAAATTTGTCCATAAAAGCAAACCCAGCAATTGATGCAATTCGTAATTGATTCGCATCCTCCATGTTCCGTCTTCCATCTCCATCCCAGCGTAGATTGTTCGCAACACCTTCCGTTCAAAGACACCAAGGACGCGTTGGTCCTCCACGAGCAATGTCCATATTTTGTGACTGAAGAGGACCGCCAGTCTAATTCATGTCTTTAAGATGGTCAGCTTTGTAGCTAGGCGAACTTTGTTCGAACTCCGTGCCCTTTGGAGTTCAAAGAAGGCACGATTGTCAGCCATAATGAACCTTTGTATTTCACTGCTGGTGTCATTATCGGCGGTCACCAAATACACGAATTCGTCTACCATCTCTACTTCTCGTGTATTTTGTTTTTAACGCATTAATCACAATCGCAATCCTACTTGCCTCAGCCTTAAGTTTGATGTACGTTTTCGCCATCGTCTCAATGTTGCGTGCTACGATATCAACGTTGTCGGTGCAGTCAAAAATGTGGATAGACTTCCTGAAGATCGTACCACTCGTGTCTATTCCCGCTCTTTGAATCGGACTCTCTAATCCAATGTTGAAAAGCAAACACGACAAATACATCACCTTGCCCTAACCCTCTCCGAGATTCAAAGGGACTCGAGTGTCCCTGAGGCTCGGATGACTCACATCACTCGATCTTTTGACCTACCTTTGACGATTTTTCTGGAAATCGATGTTCGTGCATAATGAGGAATAAAACATAATTAAATGGAAAGAAGAAGGCAATTTTGAATTTTGAACATATGCTGTTGAGTTTTGAAGACCCTGATAGGGAAAACCCATTTTTATATCAGATGTGCATGAGAGCAAAAATATGTAAGTTTGAAGCACATAATTAAACTACTTATACTAAGAGCACGTAACGCTTTGGCATCAACAACCCCAACACAACTACTAGCTCAACCCCCCCGCTTTGAGGGCCCACTTGACGCAGTCCGATTGCATTCAAATAGTGCATGGGGATTTTTTTTCGAGAAAACGAAACTTTTGAGAATTACCATTTTGGAACATCGAAAAGTCGACTTTCATTGGCCCATACATCGTCAATGTGTAAAAACTGGTGATCCCAAATAAATGCAATGGCGACGCCGGCTCCGCCCAAATGCAGCTCAAATAGGGAAAGGGTAGGTATGTGTTGACGTGATACTTGCTTTGTTGGAAGCCTAAGGATCCTCTGCACAATCACTGGGATGTTCTAAAAAGGTTTTGTTAAACCTGTTTGCTCTGGTAAACGATACGTTGAATTCTTATTTAACTTTTTTTTCAGATTATTCTCCATTTAGTTGGATTTTAAATGATGCCCAAATATATATTTGAATATTAGTAAAGATGTAAACCAACAGTAAGGTTGCCATGGACGCCACTCACAAAGTCTGGTGATGGTTTACTTTATCGGGAAAACAAGATTTTTAGCTACGCTTAAAAGCCGTATCAAACCAACGGTAAGGATTCCATTAGGGCCATTCACAAAGTGTGATGGTGGTTTTCCGTTGGGAAGGCAAAGTATTTTTAAATGGTTTAAATGGCAAAGTATTTTTAAATGGTCGAGATGGTTCGATTTTGTCGTCTGTATGGGTGCTGCTGCGATCTCTCACAAAAAGAAGTGGTGAATATTTATTGGTCAGACAAAATAGTTTAAATAGCGATTAAGAGCCGATTCGGACCTATTTAAGCCAACAGTAAGGATGCCGTTGGGACCACTCACAATGTGTGTTGGTGATTTTTCGTTGAAGGACAAGGTAACTATTAATGTTGCTTGAGAGTCGATTCGAACCGATTTATATTTTAGGCAACACTAGGGATGCTGGTGGTGCCTATCAAGAGGTTTGATGGGGGATATTCATTGGGAAGGCAAGATACTTTTGTTACGCCTAAGAACTAATTTGGACCGGTCTAAATCAACAGGCAAGACGACGCTGGAACCACACACTAAGTGATGGTGGGGGGCGATCCTAAAGAGCAACGTTTTCTAGTCAACGTAAAATTACGATTGAAGGATTCGATTAAAATAGAGTCTCTAGAAGTATTCCCTGCTTTCTGGCAACTTTATGCTTCTATTCATTTTCAAGCTCATCTGTTTTGTACCAACCGGGGGAGACTCAATCCGCTCAACCAATCGCTAAGTTTTCTCATATAGTAGACGGAATATTATACAGATCACAGCAAGCTGCGTCCACAAACGGTTTGGTTTTCGTGAGCTGTCACGTTTTTTATTTTGTGCGTTTTTGGTTGTGATTTTTAGGTTTAATGTTTTTTCCTCGACGTTAAGATCTTTCCATGACGTCTTTGAATGTTGTGCTACAAGCTTAGCGAACAAAGCTCCATCGGAAGTGTGAAAAGGTTACGGATACCGATTCGTAGTCTCACAGTGTGCGGAGGTGTTGGTGTTAGCTTGAAATACTCTCTGATTTTCCTGTGCGAGTGCTGTTACCGGACTAAATTGCTGCTGATAATTAAAGTTCGGATTTGAAAATCAGGAGATACAACAACAAGAAGAAGTAGATTGTGTTTGCCTTCAGCATTGCATGTACCCATTTTCAAAGCACTTATGATGTTTTTCATATACTTGTTCTTGTATTTTGGTTGGTATAGAAAGCGTCTCACAACTAGGAGCTACTACTACGTGTTTCGTATTGTAACACAGATGCACGGATTGAAACGACACCTTGGATAAAAATTGGGTGAGACCGTTTCTATATATTTACGCACTTTACACTTAATACTCTACAAAATTCTGCAACTTATATATTTACCGAACACATTTAAGAATCAACGTCGAAAATTTTCATTTTTACGAATGAACAAGCTACTGTCATTTTGGAGGCGGCAATGGGTGAGATCCATCTGATTATAAATATAAAACAAAAATCCTATTTTCAAGTAATACTTAATACATGCCTGGTTTGGGAATTTTTCATTTCCAAATCTGGAAGTGTGTTGCAGTACCCTTATCAAATTGCTATCGGCCTCGAAATGGGCGTGGCTCTCCAAACATTTTGAAATGGAATGCTGGACCTGCAGTAGAGCTATCACTTTCTAGCTCTCGGATTAAAGCTGTTTTCAATAGTCACTTGAAGGATTGTTGAAAATGTATTCCTTTCATATTACCATTGCTGGCCAATGGGTGCTAGATTGTTCAAACACACACAAACACAACTTAAATATTTACCGAACACATCAAATTTGAACCTGTTATCCGCTTTTCGTGAATCCTATGCCATTTTTTTTCCCAACCATCCAACTTTATGAGAGTGTTGGTAAGTCACTGGACTCTAGTTGAGTAGATGTCATATCATCATTATTTTTCATTTCCTCGTAATTGAGAATATAAGCGTGACCTCTCTTTGTGATAAAGTAAGCCACTTCACAGCTTCCAGTATGCAATCTACAAAATACTCCATTACTAACATAACGCAATTTAACAATGTTTTCAAGTTTCCGATGAGAGTGACAACAAGACAGTGAGAGTATGGCACCGGGTGGCAAACTTAAGCACGAAACCACAAGCATGTAGATATAATACTCATAAGCTATTCATCGAACATTCACTTAACGTTCAATCAAAATGGTTGACAGTTTAAATATTTTGATCAGCCGTTTGAATAGTTTTGATCAGCCGTTTCGAATGAATATTTTGATCAGCCGTTTCGAATGCCTGATGAGCTTCTTTCAAAACTACCATCTACATCCAAAGGGAATAAGCGTGTTAGGAGGTCAAAACCATTTGACGATTGTTCAGAAAGCGTCAAAAGGCAAAAAGTTCCTGAGTTGCTGAAAAGTTATGAAGCAAGTGAGCTGTGTTACGCTGCTCAGATGAGTCTTCGTGGTTGTAATAGAAAATATGAAGCTTCAATGGTTCGAGAGGCAACGTGCACTACTCCTTCTCGAGCGTAGAAAATAGTTTTTGTTCTCAAGGAAGCAGTACGGCCCAAAATTGTTCCTTACTCGGCAGATGAAGCACTTGCCATGATTTTAGACGTAAACATGACTAAATCGTAGTACAACAAAGTCAGAAAAGGTTCTGTAGCAAGAAATGCTGACTTGTATCCATGTTACTGCAAAGTTCAGAAAGCTAAACAAAATAGCAACGAAATTTCAGTAACCGAGACATCGATTGAGATAAAGCTTCAGAATCTACTAGATCACACAGCAACGAGAATTATTATTGGGAATCAAGATAAACTAGGCAGTTTTTCTTATACCGAGTTTCTCAACGTTACAATGACAGACAAATGGGGATTCGATGGTAGCTCGGGCCATTCCCCCGAGTAACACATCTTCATGCTTTGAAGATTAGTAAACTCGTTTATAATCAAATCTAGTCATATAAAAGTATTTTCAACTGTTGTAAAACTAGTGTGTTGCTTGGGCCGAGTATAAACAGCAATTAAGTTCTGATGATGGATCCAGAACGGACTCAAGCATGTTCGTAACACCTATTTTTCCGATCTATGTTCAATCTGATGGAAAGTTCATCTTTCAGAATCCTCGGTCGTCTTTAACCCGGTATTGTCGTCCGCTCTGAATTCAGATGATACATCGATTCAGGAAAACGATTATGTCGACCGCCAAATTGAGGAGCTACAACCAACGCGCATTACTTGAAACGGTCGAATGAAAGGCATATGACTATGGCAGCCGGAAAAGTCTGCAATTCGGTAACATCGACCAAATCTGTGCAAAGATGTTATATTTGCAGTGCAACGCCCTCCGAAATGAACGATCTTGTTATGGTCAGAAAATGGACAGTGAATAAAGATGTTTTTAATTTTGGTTTATCTACACTACACGCGTGGATAAGATTCTATGAATATTTTCTTCATTTATTTCATCGCTTGGAAGTGAAAAAAGGGCGAGCTAGTGAAGACGATCACGCAAAGATGGTGCATAGAAAAAAGAGTATACAAGAACGATTTCGGATTGAAATGGGGCTAATTGTAGACAAAACTCGTTCTGGTGGAGTTGGAACGTCTAACGACGGAAATAGTGCACGTAGATTCCTCCAAAATTGGGGAACGTCAGCGTCAATTACAGGATTAAACAGTAATTTATTGTACAGATGCAAATCAATTCTGGAAGCACGTGCTTCGGGATAAGAGATTGACACTATCAAGTTTGAAGAGAATTGCAGGGTGGCCACAAAATCTTAATTTAAAAATTCACGCATTTTTCAAGAATTTTTCCGTCATTTTGGCCTAATTTTCCCGACTGGGAAAATAAGTTGATATAAATTGGAATAAAAGATATTTTTGAAGTTTCTGAGGAAAAATTTCAATCTTAAATTCCGACTTGTTTCCTTTAGGCAAAATGACGGATAGCAGCCGCAAATCGGGCTTCTTACGTATTGTGTAACTTGCTTTGGTCTCTCATTTTGCAAACAAAAACAAAGAACATCGAAGAAAAATGGTTAAGTATTCGAGGTTTTCGAGTACAAAATGATGCACGTTCGTTGTGTGCACATTGTATCAAGGACTTCGTGATTTCAACGTCGTTGACAGTTCGTAGACAATTCTATGAGCTACCAAAACATTTTCAGTTTGGTTCACCACCACACACTTTTCATTTATTGAAAATCCTCGCTCCATCGTCGCATTTCCGTGCGACAGGATGAGCACCTTTTTAACAAATGTTGTCAAATTTGGCACCTCTCTTGGAATGACCAATCAATTCTAGCCGAAATTTGTCCAAACGCTGTTCTTTCCTCTGGAATTCGGCGAGCAACGTCTTTGAAGACGGTATTGAGCACAGCTGCCCAAATTCTTCTTTCAGTTTGTGAGCAACTGCAGCGCTCAGATAGTCTTTATCTACGAACGTTTCCAGACACAGCTCCAGACGCTTTTTAGTTATGTCCGTGATGTGAGTTATAACATTAGGGTTAATGCAGATGACGTAACGCGTTAAAGGGTATGTCTTCAAAAAACCACAGTAAAAAGATCGACAGTCGTTACGGAATGCCAAAACGTCTATGTCGGAAATTCTCTCGCTTTCTTGGTTTATTTATTTATTTGATTTAATTATCAACAGACTCATTTGATGTCCAAATGATAAAAACGCGGCTTCACAACGATAATGAAAAGTGTACAAATGAATCATAAGGCAACGACTCTCGTAACTTGGAAGGTTGAAAGGGTCCCTCCAAGGCAGTCTACGAAGAGCGTATAGGATGAAACGTCGTTGAATTAACTCAATACGTTCGACGCCATTTTGGAAATGAGGGTTCCAGACCGGAGAAGGTTATTCTTAGGTGGACCTCACCAACGAACAGTACAGCGACTTAAGGCAGTACACGTCTCGAAATTCTTTAGCCACACGAATAATGAAGCCGTGATTTCGGGAAGCTTTCGTTATGATGTAGGACATGTGAGGTTTATACGTGAGTTTATCTTCGAGTACCACATCAAGGTCTTTTACTTGGTTGTATCTTTGCAGAGGAGTTCAAACCAAGGAATAACCGAAGTTAACCGGAGACTTCTTCCAAGAAAAACTAACAACGGTACACTTTCCCGGATTCAAGAGCATACAGTTCACCTCGCACCACCTTTTTACTGTCTCTAAATTTTCCTGCAACTGTAAAGCGTATCGTAGCGAATCCTCGCAAATGTAGATTTTGATGTCGTCAGCAAAGCTTAGCCAATGAGATTTCAGCAACAGTTTGACATCATTGAAATACAAGAGAAAAATCAGCGGCCCAAGATGATTACGTTGAGGAATGTCGGACTAGGCGAGGAACGAAGCGAATCATCGCCAATTTTAACCTTGAGAGTTCTGCCACAAAGCTACGATTTGAACCAGTGAAGCAAGGAGGCGCCGAAGCTAAGCCTTTCCAGTTTTGCCACAGCGATGCCATGGTTGATTCTGTAGAAAGCAGCAGATAGGTCCATGTAGATAACGTCCGTTTGTGAACCAGCTGAAATCCCATCCATGATGAAGGAAGTGATTGATCGAAGGTTTGTGGTCGTTGAACACTACGGCATGAATCCATGTTGATCTTCGCTGATACATATATTGCTTCACGTGGAAAAACACTGGTTCCAAAACGGCCAGTTCAAACAGCGAAGAGGCTTTCATAGTGTCATCTACATCTGCAAACTTTTCGGAGATCATGCTACAGATGTCAACAACGGACTCAGCGTTAACCCCGTTCCAACAGATGGCTGAAGGTGGTTCCCCATGCGTTGCTCATAAATGTGTCGCCAAAACACCTTCAATTTACTTCAGTTTGCTTTAGAGCTTGTGTTAGTGGGCCGAGTAGCAGCATCGAGCCAGCTGCTTGTATCGATGGTAGAGCGTCACGTAATGGTTCCGTAAAGCTATCGACTGGTGTTTCGAAAACCTACGTAAAGCCGCCCTCTTTTTCGATTTCAGTCTGTGCATGGCGTCTGTCTGCCATGGTACTTTTTTCGAGGCCGAAGAGACTTTCTTTGGAACGTGTCTGTCGATCAAGTAGCTCAAGATGTTAGAGATCGTGGTAGTGGCGTTATAGACGTCGTTCATTCAGGGTTTCAGTCCAGTTAATACTGTGCAAATGTATACAGAGTCGTTTCGCAGATTTATATACATATTTTTTTAAATAATATTCGCAATATTTACACTTGCTACGCACGAGTTAGAGGCAATTCAAAATGATTGCCGATTTAGAGGCAAACCCGATTTCCACATTAAGGGCTGGCAGAAGATTGCTCCCCCTCACTTCTATTTCAATGACCGATTTTGCTTTGACTGTCACACGCTCGGTCTCAACAAATTTCTCCATACCGGCTCTAAGTTGTCCCGTCAAATTGTCGAAAAGAAACGGAGCTATAGGAGATTAAGTTTGGTATTCCCTGAGAAACGACTTCAAATGTGAAAAACTTGCAGACAATTTTTGCAATAAAATTTACAGTAAGCATCGCCAACGTATGCATTACTGTAAATTTTAGTGCAAAGATTGTCTTTGCAAGTCATGAGGATCACCCAAGGAGTTCCAGTCAAGTAAAATAAAAACAAAAGTAAGTCATGAGCGTAACCTCACCTGTACGTTTTGAAACAGGCTGAACAAAGCCAGCAGAAAATGATCCACATGCCAATATGTACCTTGAAGGAATTGTGTACGACGTGCCAGCTGCAGCTACCGATGTTGAGGACTGCAAAACTAGGGCTGGCGCTCAGATCCCTGATTTTCCCAAGCAATTATTCAAATTCATTCTAGTTAACAGCCGGGTCATACATGGAGCACAGAGCTATCTTCTTCAGCAATGCTGGATTTGCAGAAAAACACTGTTTCATTCGTTAATGAGGTCGTTGAGCAGAGTAAGGAGTGTATCGAATATAAGCTATCCACATACATTTGCGTTGTACGCATGTATTTGTGATGGTTTTTTATGCTCTGAACACTGCATGCTGTGCGTTTGACTGTCAGCTTTCTTTTGTTTACTTGTTTGTGCGGTTCAAATTCTGCGTTTTCAAAATGTCGCGTATTGAAAAGGATGTGAAAATTAAGGATCTGGACACATGGCTAAGTGAGAAGGGTATTACTATGCGAAAATTGGCGAAGCGGTTTGGAATTCATCATGTGAGTGTTTAAACCATCATTAATAAGTTTGGGGAACACTATTCTTTGGATGAGCTACCAGGAAGAGGCAGAAAACCCGGTTCTTCCAACCCGAAACTGGAGCAGAAAGTGGTATCTCTAATCATGAAGAACAAATCAATGTCAATACGTGATTTGGCCAAAAAAGCAGGAACGAGTGTCGGAATGATCCAGCGTATCAAGTGGCGAAACCACCTGAAGACCTACAAGAAGCAGAAAATCTTGAAACAAAGCGCAGAACAGAAGAAGCGAGCAGCAACAAGGGCCCGGAAATTGTATTCGCGTCTTTTGCAGCGTCCGGATGCATGCGTTTTGATGGGCGATGAGACCTATGTAAAGGAGGACTCAAAAACCCTTCCAGGTCCACAATACTTTACTGCCGTCGTTGGGGAGGATGTGAGCGATGCGGACAGGTCGATTCAAGTGGAGAAATTCGGTCGAAAGGTACTGGTATGGCAAGCAATATGTTCCTGTGGTTTGAAGTCAACCATTTTTTACACTACCGGAACTATAAATGCGGAAATCTATCGATCTGAGTGTGTCCAGAAGAGATTGTTGCCTTTATATAAGAAGCATAGTACACCTCCACTGTTTTGGCCGGATTTAGCGTCGGCTCACTATGCCAAAACCACTCTCAATTGGCTTGCGGAAAAGGGTATAGATTTCGTTGAGAAAAATATCAATCCACCAAATTGCCCTCAGCTTCGACCCATCGAACGTTACTGGGCAATCGTGAAGAGGGTCTTCAAGAAGACTGGTAAGGCAGCTGGGAATATGCAGGAGTTCAAAAAAATTTGGGCTCAAGCGTCCAAAAAATGCGATGCAACACTTGTCCGGAACTTGATGAAGAGCATTCGATCCAAAGTTCGAAAATTCGTGAAGGAATAACTTAAATTTCATCCGGTCTTCATTATGTTCAAGTTTAACCTCGTACAATAAAGGATCAATTTTTTGTATGAATAAAATATCGGTTTTCAACATAATTTGAAAGAAAGTTTGTGGATAGCTTATTTTCGATACACTCCTTAGATGACAAAAACGCTACTCAAATTATCCATTTAAAAAAGGTGTGAGCATGGTCCCTGCTATATGACAAAAATTCCCGACGGATTTTGAAATTCCCGAATATTTTTCGATGTATTCGCACATTTCCCGATGATTTTGGATTCCCGCATTTCCCGATTTCTCGAGTCTGTGGCCACCCTGGAATTGCTACGAAACAGCGGTAAAGTTGAGCGAAAAGTATCCATGTTATTACCTACCAGTAACAGTTCATAACCAGTGCTGCATGGATCCCAAAATATCTCATAGTTTCTTGTTCCGATCGGCCAATTATCTGAAGAAGCCTAGGAGAATCGGAACAAAGATATCAAGCGCTATAGGTTAGACTCTAACTACTCGAAAATTCTTAGGACCGCAACGAACGCAGATCTTTTAAGCAAGACGGAAAGATTTGATGAGCTACCTTCTCAATGAGGGTCGTGACAAAGTTTTTTATTTCTTTATCACAACCGACACACAACAGAAATTACATTGGGTAGCAAGCATTATTAGTTTTGCATTGATAAATTTTTCACCTATATATTGGTTCGATTGAGAGCACATAACAATTCTGAAATTCCGCATTGCGGCCATTACGAGTTACCAGTTACCTACAATGAAAAAATAAAAAAACCTTTCGGAAGTAAGTGGTGACCCAATTGACATGTAATTAAACATCTCCGATGAAAATTGTGGGGATTAGAAGCGAAGGGGTGTAATAGACAAAAATCGTGTATCGAGGAAACAAGCTTCAAAGTTTGCATGTAATTTTCGATTCTATACCATTGGCATGGACTATTAAAAACCGAGTCGATTTTCTGTTCGCGGTGAAACAGTTCAGAGTGGTTAAATTTTCACCAAATTTACAAAGTATGCTTAGTTTGAAGTTTCAATCTTTAGGCAATCTTTTGCTATACTTAACTTAATTTTGACCATTTTGGCCTCTAACGCCCTCAATTTTGAATAAACATCTGCGAAACATGCCTTTGTTATCAGGTAACGGTCAAAGGTTTATTATAACCAATTTTTTGTATATAATATTTCAACGACATAGTTGTATTTTTCACCTAAAACACATTATCTTTCATTAAGCACAATATTCCAGTTTACGAATTTTGAACCCGATTTGAGGATGAATAAATTAAAGTTTACATTTG
Source organism: Aedes koreicus (assembly GCA_024533555.2). NCBI lineage: Eukaryota > Metazoa > Arthropoda > Insecta > Diptera > Culicidae > Aedes > Aedes koreicus. The sequence continues at coordinate 123,009 of JAHHFK020003524.1, forward strand.
AAGACCATTGCAGATCAAGATTCTCCCTAATTTTCTCCGTCAATCCGTTCTAAAAAATCCTTCAAAAATTCAATTATTCCCATTTCACGCCAGCCAAAAATCTACTGCTCCCATTCGGGATGTCATTGTCCCCACATTCTACCGTGTTTTCTCACACACGTGCAATGGCTCTCGGCCCCACGGTTGCCAGCTATTTTCATGCTCGTCTGTTTTCTGTTAGTCTTCCTTGTTTTCAGTCTACCTTCTGTTCCGACTACTATCCACATGTACTAACCCAAGTAGGTATGTGCCACCCATTCCATTTCCCCGCCCCAACCAGCACCTACATATTTGAGGTGGCCTGTTAATGTTGACGATGAATTTGTCATAACATTTCCCGAGTCGGTGTTGGAGTTTATTTTTTCAGCGATGGGCTCTTTAAAAAAGAGAAATCATTTCGTTGCTTCCCAAAGATCATCAAGACCGGACGGACGGGGTGAGGTGCCGAGACATATTCCAGACACGTTTTGAATGAGATTTGTCAAGTTGTTCTTCATCTTTCATCATTCCGTTTCTAGGTAGCGACCGTAAATCTCAGCAGGTTCGCCTTTTAATTATCCCTCAGCTGCTTTTGACTGTGGCTGACTGACGGATGGAGATTCGGAGAAAATTCAAACAGTGGATGCATTTAGGCTGATTCATCCGAAGTCGAGTGGGAAGTGTCATTGAGGGAAAGTCCGTTGAATTCGCTTTCTCTTGAAGTGATTGTATGGCTGATTCATGGGTGCCAATCATTGTCGTATTCGGGTTGTTCGGGTATATCTTATCTGTGACCTACTCGAATAATCGAAGTGGTGGATAAATGCTTGTGACTTTGTCGCTTCAATCAAACGATTTTATTGATCAGATATTGTCAACACATGCGAGGCGTTTTGCTGCTTGTCGCGCTATCGGGAATGTCCCGTTATCATTGGACGAGTTGTTATTTCTATTTTTTTGTCTCATTCGAAGATCTTACAACCTAGACCTGAATTATAGGTATGCCATTCATTTGTCCTGCGATATGAAAATGCTTACGTGAATCATAACCCTTCATTCTTAGAAATTTGATACAGACTATCATGATTGATTTGTAGTCCCAATAAAAAATCCATCGACAAATTCCGATAACCCAAAATTGGATCGAAAAGAGATCATTTGCGACATAATTGCGTCAAATTATTTCCTCATCTTGATCTGATAGCATCCATCCATAACGAAGAGAACGAAACTTCATCGAGTAAACGGGAAACAAAAAACTTCCTAATGGATTATGCCCATTCCTCACGTTTTTGCAGCTTTCTTCATTTGACTGCTTCGGAATTGCTCGACCATTTGGAATCATCTAAACGGTGTCCACTCTTCCTATCCATGTATTGTTCCAAGATTTGAATTTTTAATTTTTTTCTTTTTTGTATCGTTTTGCTTTTCGCTGAAACCGTTCAGTTTTCATATAGTGTCCACTTTCCGCTTTTCGCCCGCCGTCTCGTTTAGACCGCTGGGAAAAAGAGAGGGAGAAATACCTATCCTATGCCCACTTGGCGCGAGAGGAGTTCCAAGTTTCTTCGCATTTGTGGCTACTCGTTGACCTACTTGGAAACCGTGGGGCAGCGTGTTTCATTTTTTTCCCTCGTAATCCTATACATACACGCCCTTCACAGTTCATCGAGTGTTGTTGACGATGCGAAACGGAATCGGTTGCAGCAGCAGCAGCAGCAGCATCAGCCGGAGCATCTTTGGCACTATCCCATCGGCTCTATCAGTTGAGAGCGCACTTGTGTCTCGTTTGCTTTCTTCATGTGCCTGTAAAAAAACTACGTCGGTTTGAAGTTGTTTATGTTGCTGATTATGGATGCATTTGTGACTTTCGGTTCAGTCATTGCCAAATTTAAATTTTTCGTTTTGTTTTCACTACTATGTTATGTTATTATAAAATTCACCTTTTTCTTTGTTTGGGTGTGGGGGAAAAAAAAAAAAAATTCTTTTTCATTCCCCTTATATAGGGGGGGGGGGGGTGTAGTGTCCTCTTTTGTCGTTTTTTTTTATAAAAATTATATAAATAGAGCGATTGTGAGTAAATTTATGTTGGTTTTGGTGTTGTTTTTTTTTTTGGATTTGGTTGATTTTTTTTTTTTTTTTTTTTTTTTATTTTTTTTTTTTTTTATTTTTTTTTTTTTTTTTTTTTTTACCACAATTGTAAAAAAAAAAAATTAAAGGGCGAACACGAAATTATTGCGACACCGAAAATGTCATGCCAATTTTCTTATAATGTTTAGAATCAAACCAAAATTTTAGGGTAGTTTTATACATATATTTACTTCAAAAATCAAAAGAAAAGTTAATCGATGGAGCCTTGAGTGTAAAATTGAACGCATTTTCGCTTGATGCCCTCCATCAAAGTCTTTACAGTGTCATCCGGTACCAGTTTCTCATTTTTTTTCCATTTTCTTAACATGCCCTTCTCGTCTTTGACTGTCTTCTTGCTCTTCCGAAGTTCCCGCTTCATCATTGCCCAGTACTGCTCCACCGGGCGCAGCTCCGGACAGTTTGGCGGATTCATGTCCTTTGGAACAAAATGGACAGAATTGGCCTCATACCACTCCAGGACACTTTTAGAATAGTGGCATGATGCCAAATGTGGCCAAAATAGCGGAGCTTCGTCGTGCTGCTGCAAGAACGGCAAAAGGCGCTTCTCGAGGCACTCAGATTTGTAGATCTCGCCATTTACTGTGCCCTTTGTCACGAAAGGCTCACTCCTCAGTCCGCAAGAGCAGATGGCCTGCCAAATGAGATTTTTGGAGGCGAACTTCGACATTTTCTTCTTCTTAAATTTTTCGTCCACATAGAACTTGCTCTTGCCGGTGAAAAACTCCAACCCCGGAATTTGCTTAAAATCGGCTTTTATATAGGTTTCGTCGTCCATCACACAGCAGCCATATTTTGTCAGCATCTTCTCGTCGAGCTTCCGTGCCCGAGTTTTAGACGTCGATTGTTGCCGCTCATCGTGGTTTGGGAAGTTCTGTACCTTGTATGTATGTAGTCCAGCTCTCTTCTTTGCATTCTGGACGTAGCTCTGCGACATGCCGATCTTTTTAGCCAAATCACGGCTTGAGACGTTGGGATTTGCTTTAATCATCCGCTTCACCTTTCCCTCCGTCTTTTTGTTCTCCGGTCCCGGTTTTCTTCCAGCTCCTTTGCCGTGGTCCAACGTCAACCGCTCCTGGAACCGCTTCAACACTCTGGAGACAGTTGAATGGTGAATGTTCAACATTTTTCCCAACTGCCGGTGCGACAGGTCAGGAAATTCCAGGTGTTTGGAAAGAATTTGTTCTCTCGACTCGCGTTGGTTCACCTCCATTTTCGTTGAATCGAAAAACACGACTGCGAGTTTGACAGCATGTAAACAATACACATCAATGAGAAGGTGTGCAATATTTGGTTGATTTTTACCCAATGGTAAAAAAGTTATGCCCTGTTGAATGTGTCGCAATAATTTCGTGTTCGCCCTTTATCTTCATGATCTTCAAATAACCTAAATTTGGCTAAATTGAATCGATATGCTTAGTAATACGTTCTGAAAGTAGAGAGATTTTTTAAAATTTTTAAAATTGTTTTTCAAAAAGAAAAAAAAAAAATTTTTTTCAAAAAAAACCCAAAACCCATTTTTGGGACACATTTTTTTTTTTTCTCCCCAATATTGTGTTTTTTTTTTTTTTTTTTTTTTTTTGGGTTTTTGGGGGGGGGGGCAGAAAAAAGAAAAAATTCTTCCCCGGGCGTTTTTTTATTTTTTTGGTTAATTCTTTTATTTTTTTTTTCCCCCCCCCCATGGAAAATGTCGTCCAAGAAGACGCTGCACAGTGCTTCGAACGTATGGAGCTGCGGGACCAAAATCATAACTTGCGTTCTACACGTTTTAACTCAATGGTGTCTTTGGGAAAATGGTTGTGTTTTTCTACTATTTGCATTATTGACCTATGTTAAACTGATAATTGCATAAGTGGCGCCAAATTTCATAACATATATGTAATATGCTTCGTATAATCGAGATCCATTCGGGAAAATTGTCACTTATGATAAAAACTACTATTTGCGAAATTGACCTATGTTGAACTGATAATTGCATAAATTCTGTAAACGCCAGATTTCACGATATGCCTCATAGAATCAGGATCTCTTTAGGAAAAATATGAGGTATGATAACAGTTTCTATTACAACAATTGACCAATTTCCAATGAACCATCTCATAAGTGACGTAAACGCCAGCTCTTATATTTTATACTATAGAATCAGGATATCCTTAGAAATGATTCGAGGGATTATTTCTTAACGACGGTATCTCAAATCATTGGAATTTGTTAATTTTAAATTGTCCAATACGCCTATTTATAAGATTTCACACCGATGTTTATTATAAATAAATAAAATGAATGCAAAGTTATATTTTATTTCTTTTTAATCTTACTTCAATTATTTTGTCAACTACTTATCATCACTGAACAGAGCAAAGGAATCGTCATCGTCTACTTCATCAACAAAGTATGAAGAAATATCATCATTATCTGAATGGTGGTTATTCAAAACTGGTTTCCGCTTTCCAGATACTGATGGATTAGAAGAGAGCAGCATATAATTCATCAGGTCTGTGTTGGTATTCACTCTAGAAGATTTTCTCGTTTGCTTCCTCTAATAATCTTGTGTGTGGCTTCCAACGCTTCCTCGGATAATTGGCCAACGGGCAGTTCACAGGCTTCCATAATGTCTTAACTGTGCAGCAATAACTTATGAACAGTTACAGGCATATAATGCCAGTTATACAGTTTTAGATAACGCTCTTTTGTATGGAATACAAGTTGCTTGTACTTATACAAGTCAACTTTCCTTCCTGATGACAAAATACGAAGAATCGTTGCAAAATTTCCAATGAGTTCCGAGTCAATTCCTGTAATTTCCGAACTGGTATTTGGGTTCGCGAAAAATTTCCGTGCAGTGTTGCCATCGTTACTCGAACCGCATCCTGGCTTCGGCTTGTCGACGATTAGACCCATCTTAGTTTTGAACTTGTCCTGTATTTCTTTTTTCTTACATTGGAATATTTGTTTATGCTCAGTTGCTTTCACTTGCCATGTCTTGAAGTCCAGCCTGTGTGAATAAAAAATAGTAATATTTTTTTTCATATTACAAAATGTTTAGTTTACCTATGAGCGATGTGGATGAAACAATCAAAGCTTTTGATCCAGTAATGGAGTGGTGAAACGCCAAATTTATAGTTTTCCTTATTGGGGACTTTTTCTTCAACTTTCAATGTATTCATTTCTTTCGGCAGGGCTCCACGAATGAAACATTCAGCAGAAGCTTTATTTCCGGAGAGTACGTTGCAAACCTTTCCGTCAATCATCGACAGAAGAAATTCAAAGTTGACGTCAATCTACACATTGTTGTCGGTGATTGTGAAAGTATGCAGCTCTTTGATTTTATCCTCAATTTCTGTTTGGATGTTCAAAATTGTGTGGGAATCTTCTTTAGTGAATACAAACTTGATTGGTCTACAGAAGGATGTTGAACATGGCCGCGGATTTGACCAGAGGATAGTGTTGTTTTCAAAGTCGATAATTTTTAATGGAACTAGAGCCACGACAAGCAGGCTCTCATCTGAGCTCTCAGCCTCCGAAAATTTTTGTTTGTAGGTGCTATGTCCTGAGCTTCCATCAAAACCCCATTTGCATACAAGTTTTACCGTCCTTGAGCTCTCTACCTTAAGTTGCTGCATAATGCTTAGCGAGGTACAATTCATTAGGTCTTGCAAATCAACTTCATCGGTCGTTTCAGATGCGGAAACCTGCTTGAGAATGATTGTTTCCTTTTCCTTTTTCAACGCGTAAAGGCTAGGAAGCAGATTTGCATGTACCTCGTCATAACCTTTTCCTGTTTTGCGCTTGAGCTACTTGATATATTGGCCGCAAATGCTAGCTCCTCTGGTTCATTATTATTGATGAGGTCTTCAACACGCCGTTTCTTGGTTTTATTTGAACATTTCTGAAACGGTTTTTGAGGTATTCCCTTGGCGATGTTGAATGAAGATTCAGCAATTCCTTCAATATTTGTATTCGGATTGCGAGGAAGATTTACCAGCGAAGACAACCAGCCAGAGTTTTTCTTCTCGAATTTCTCGGATGATCGAAAGCACTTTGACCATTTTTGATCAATTCTTAAACAAAAGAATTTGCAAAACTGCTTTAACTCATTCTCAAGTTCCTCGGAGAAATCATCCAAGTTATATAAACCAGACAGAAACTTCCACACATGAGCTTTTCGTTAGGACGGATCAACGGAAAGCCACTGTTTATATATATCCATGTTATTGAGCGCAAGAGTATCACCTAGAAAATCGTTAACAGCTATTAATAGAGCAAATAAGAGCAGCTGGAATCACTTCCATTCTCTTAAGAATACTATAAGTGAGATCTGGTGCAATTTTCAGAGATGTGTTTTGATGTACTTCTATTTAAATGCTGTTTGAAGTTGTAGATTATTTCTTCCTATATAACTTCATGCGCATGACTTGGAAGATTTACTTATCACAATGATCGAAATATGTCCAATTGAAACACATTGAATTGGATTTTACCTACTTGATTTGGTACCGCTCGAAAACTTAGGCAATGAAAAAGATGCTTTTCACTAACAAGTAATAAATCACCCACTTTCAGCGATGGAATTGTTTACAAACACGAGTTGTTTTGATCGTCTCAGTGACCTCACGAAGATACTAATGCGCATACAGCGTAGTTTAAACATATGTTAATATCATGGCCTACTTGATTCGAATAAATACGAGGGTCGATTTTTTCCATTTTTGTCCAAGGGACAAAGCACTGTGCGCTGTGGCAAATGACTCGGACGGAGCCACGTTTGAGTTTGTTGAGTCCTTTTGTCTGTTTCTTCAATTGTCTGTTCGTTATTTTGTAAGTCAGGGTTACGTTTATAAGTTTGGTCCGTTGGTCCGTGTCATTTAATATGAGCAGTTTTCTCGAACCAAAAATGAAAAGTTATTGTATTGTTCCTTGTGTGTTAGACTGATATAACTTAACTCCTTTTGAAGCATTTCACTAGCCGTGCAAGGATCATGTCGTCCATAGAGACACTGTTGACACTGACTCAAAAGGTGTTACATTTTCAAGTTTGCTTTCCCTTTCTCAAACGTCTGCCCGGCATCATTTAAATCATATTTTCTGAAAAAAAAAAAACAGTTTAATCAAGGCATAAATTTGACCTGTTGTTCTTTGTGTGCAGTAAAGCTCTTTACAAAATTTCTTGACAAACATGTCGCAGTTCCGGGGAGATCAAATAATGTTAAGTGTACAAAGTTCTTTTGTTAAGCATCATTTTTTAAGATTATGATTCATTATACAAACTATTAGAGATCATTGGCAAGTTGTTTACGGAACAATTTACAATAATTTATGGCACATATCTTAGTGCAGAAATGTTACATTCTGTGCATCAGTTTTGCAAGTTTAAGGAAAGTTGTTGAACCTTTTAAGTATCATTTTCAATGTGTTAATGGGAAATTCGAACAATTATATATAGCATTCCTTTGATATATATATCCGTTAATTTTTGACATTTTATTGCTAAATTTTGTTAACAGTATGGATCCAATTGATGAATTTAAGGGATCATTTCTATATTATTTTTTTTTTTGGGGATTTTCACCAGAGTCTTATGGATCAAGAATGCGTTTTTATTGAACGATTTTCAATTTTTCATGGATCATTTCTTCATTCAGTTTTAAAGGTGCAAACTTAGGGCTGCCGTAGTTCTTTACGTGCACGAGTGCTCTTTACCAAATTTATTGGGAAACATGTGTCACAGTTGCAGCCGTAAGAGAACGTGAGATCGCAAAAGTAAGTCAGCTTTCTGAAAATTGAAAATCTTCTCCAAAGTGATCCTTCTTGTACAGCAATATTTACGCCGCATAGCTAACGGAACGGTCATGTTAATAAATCTGAGTAGTAACGCAGTCAAGGATCGATTTCCCCGTGGTTACAATTAAAAAAAATGTAAACCCAAAATTGGAATAATTCCGGCATAATTTATGGATTATACATATTATTTTAGGTTATACATTATATTATATTATCATTTTATTACATATTATTTTAAAATTTAGCGCAAGGGCATGGGTAAAGTAGTACTCGAACCAAGGACGTTACCTTTGCCAAACATCCCACTGCGGGGTAGGTCAAGGCAGGAACGGATCCGCCACCTTGACTGGCAAAAGTAACGTGTTAGATCGCGCTCATGTACCACTGATAGCATGTGATATTTAACTAGAAAATAAGAAGAATGATTAGTAATTTCCATTTAATTCCAACTACCTTTATTGCTTATCTTGACAGATACGCGTATTTCGTCTACAATGTGCAGACTTCTTCAGTGTCGTGTACTAATACTCGACTGTCCTAAGTGCGGCGATGGTTTTCTTCAATCCGATGAATTTGTTGGGCTCTGACGGCTGGGTTGCCATGATTAGTATACGACACTGAAGAAGTCAGCACATTGTAGACGAAATACGCGTATCTGTCAAGATAAGCAATAAAGGTAGTTGGAATTAAATGGAAATTACTAATCATTCTTCTTATTTACTCCACTTACTTATTACTCCACGCACGGAGAATACAAAACATAACAATTAGAGTATATCATACACCTTCTTATTGAACTTTTATCTATGATAATTGTAATGATGTACTCTGTTTTTCAGTTTGACATCGTATTATGTTTATCATATTATTGTATATTATCTAAAATCATATTCAATTTTCAGGATTGGGAATTTCAACTGTTATAAGGCTTGCTTCATTTAGAATTGGAACAAACTTTTGCTCATATTGTGGCGCTTCTGGTGGACAAAAAATACGGATAAAATTATTCGTCACGGTTTCGAAGGAATTCTCGAATTTTTCCTGTAACACGGCTCATTTGACGGCGCACACCTTCTTCGTCCATCGCTTTAGCTATCTTATTCCACCAGGTCTTCATCTGATTGATGTCTTTGACAACCTTTCCCTTTGCCTCGAGTCTCCTCTTCATGATTGCCCAGTATTTCTCAATAGGGCGGAACTGGGGGCAGTTGGGTGGGTTAAGGTTTTTCGGAAACCTGGACCCCTTTCTCTGCATACCATTCTTGAACGACTTTGCACCTGGTCGTATAGCTTCCGAGCACGGATTTTGGCCACATTATTCTGTTTTATGGTCCGATTTGGCTGTTTGCTAGCTCGATACAACTTGATTCCTTCCCGGAGTCGAGTTCTCCTCACGGTACTATGGGCAGCACCGAATTTTCTGGCCAAATCACGGTCCGACAGATTCCTCTTAATCATCTTCAAAATCTTACCACGCAGTTTCCGGTCGACAGTTCCACTCCGACGATTGGCTTGAGGCTTCCGAATCGTTGTCAATGTTTCCCTATACCGTTTGATAACGCGCCATACGGTATTTCTGGGCAATTTTAGCTGTTTAGCTAGCCTAGATGCAGACCACAATGGATTTTCCAAATAACTGTTTCGGCTTCCATGTTGATTGTTTACAAAGTACAGTCGATTTGCGGAATGTCAAAAATACAAAAATACTAACCCACCCAACTGCCCCCAGTTCCGCCCTATTGAGAAATACTGGGCAATCATGAAGAGGAGACTCGAGGCAAAGGGAAAGGTTGTCAAAGACATCAATCAGATGAAGACCTGGTGGAATAAGATAGCTAAAGCGATGGACGAAGAAGGTGTGCGCCGTCAAATGAGCCGTGTTACAGGAAAACTTAAATTCCCGACACGTGGGCGCCAAGAACTTCCAAATCCGTCCACCAGAAGCGCCACAATATGAGCAAAAGTTTGTTCCAATTCTAAATGAAGCAAGCCTTATAACAGTTGAAATTCCCAATCCTGAAAATTGAATATGATTTTAGATAATATACAATAATATGATAAACATAATACGATGTCAAACTGAAACAACAGATTACATCATTACAATTATCATAGATAAAGTTCAATAAGAAGGTGTATGATATACTCTAATTGTTATGTTTTGTATTCTCCGTGCGTGGAGTAATAAGTAAGTGGAGAAATAAGAAGAATGATTAGTAATTTCCATTTAATTCCAACTACCTTTATTGCTTATCTTGACAGATACGCGTATTTCGTCTACAATGTGCAGACTTCTTCAGTGTCGTGTACTAATACTCGACTGTCCTAAGTGCGGCGATGGTTTTCTTCAATCCGATGAATTTGTTGGGCTCTGACGGCTGGATTGCCATGATTAGTATACGACACTGAAGAAGTCAGCACATTGTAGACGAAATACGCGTATCTGTCAAGATAAGCAATAAAGGTAGTTGGAATTAAATGGAAATTACTAATCATTCTTCTTATTTACTCCACTTACTTATTACTCCACGCACGGAGAATACAAAACATAACAATTAGAGTATATCATACACCTTCTTATTGAACTTTTATCTATGATAATTGTAATGATGTACTCTGTTTTTCAGTTTGACATCGTATTATGTTTATCATATTATTGTATATTATCTAAAATCATATTCAATTTTCAGGATTGGGAATTTCAACTGTTATAAGGCTTGCTTCATTTAGAATTGGAACAAACTTTTGCTCATATTGTGGCGCTTCTGGTGGACAAAAAATACGGATAAAATTATTCGTCACGGTTTCGAAGGAATTCTCGAATTTTTCCTGTAACACGGCTCATTTGACGGCGCACACCTTCTTCGTCCATCGCTTTAGCTATCTTATTCCACCAGGTCTTCATCTGATTGATGTCTTTGACAACCTTTCCCTTTGCCTCGAGTCTCCTCTTCATGATTGCCCAGTATTTCTCAATAGGGCGGAACTGGGGGCAGTTGGGTGGGTTAAGGTTTTTCGGAAACCTGGACCCCTTTCTCTGCATACCATTCTTGAACGACTTTTGTATTTTTGTATTTTTGACATTCCGCAAATCGACTGTACTTTGTAAACAATCAACATGGAAGCCGAAAGAAGGGGAAAAACAGTTATTTGGAAAATCCATTGTGGTCTGCATCTAGGCTAGCTAAACAGCTGAAATTGCCCAGAAATACCGTATGGCGCGTTATCAAACGGTATAGGGAAACATTGACAACGATTCGGAAGCCTCAAGCCAATCGTCGGAGTGGAACTGTCGACCGGAAACTGCGTGGTAAGATTTTGAAGATGATTAAGAGGAATCTGTCGGACCGTGATTTGGCCAGAAAATTCGGTGCTGCCCATAGTACCGTGAGGAGAACTCGACTCCGGGAAGGAATCAAGTCGTATCGAGCTAGCAAACAGCCAAATCGGACCATAAAACAGAATAATGTGGCCAAAATCCGTGCTCGGAAGCTATACGACCAGGTGCTGACCAAGTTCGACGGGTGTCTTCTGATGGACGATGAAACCTATGTCAAGGCTGACTTCGGGCAAATCTCAGGTCAAAAATTTTACTTGGCAACGGCTCGGGGGGATGTTCCAGCCAAATTTAAATTTGTTTTTGCCGACAAATTTGCACGAAAATTCATGATTTGGCAGGGCACTTGCAGCTGTGGCAAAAAAACGAAAGTTTTCGTTACAAATAAGACAATGACGTCGGAACTATACCAAAAAGAATGTCTCCAAAAACGAGTTTTGCCGTTCATTCGATCCCACTACCATCCCGTAATGTTTTGGCCAGATTTGGCAAGCTGTCATTACAGAAAAGTCGTTCAAGAATGGTATGCAGAGAAAGGGGTCCAGGTTTCCGAAAAACCTTAACCCACCCAACTGCCCCCAGTTCCGCCCTATTGAGAAATACTGGGCAATCATGAAGAGGAGACTCGAGGCAAAGGGAAAGGTTGTCAAAGACATCAATCAGATGAAGACCTGGTGGAATAAGATAGCTAAAGCGATGGACGAAGAAGGTGTGCGCCGCCAAATGAGCCGTGTTACAGGAAAAATTCGAGAATTCCTTCGAAACCGTGACGAATAATTTTATCCGTATTTTTTCTTAAAAGTATGAAGAAAACGCTACATTTGTATAAAAAAGATCTTGAATTCAACAATAAATAACTGAAATACAGGCAATTGTTTTTGTTCCAATTCTATCTGAAGCAAGCTTTAAAGCAGCATTCTCAAAACATCTTGTTTTGGCCCGACTTGGCTTCTTACCACCACTCAGTGACGAAGAAATGGTACGAGGAAAATTATGTCATTGTGATACCTCGTGACTTTAATCCTCCAAACTGTCCAGAGCTACGGCCGATCGAGAAATTTAGGGCAATAATGAAGGCAGATTGTCGGAAAATGGGAGGAGAGTCAAAATCGGTTCAAAACTGCAAGCAGAAATGGGAAAAATCTTACAAAACTAGAGGAGAAACCTTGATGGCAGAAGTCAAGTTTTCGAACGACCATTTGCACGGTGTATGTGAAAACGGCGAACGGAGGAAAAGTATCAGCCTAGAGCTGGCGCAACTCTATGCCGAACCCAGTATCCAGAAAGTCGCTAAAACTAGAATGCTATGGACATCCTGTATTGCTATGGAATGGGCGAGACACGTTGTAAGGATTTCGGCCAACGAACCCACTAAAATGGTGTTTGCCTCCGGTACAAGACGCAGCGAGTTATGTGGTTAGACCGAGTGGAGCAAGACCTAGGAAGTGTAGGACGCTCGAGAAACTGCAGACTAGCAGCCTTAACACCAAGTTTCTTTGCGAAACATTGAGGTACAGGTGCGATCCTGAAGAGACATTGGACCAGAAAAAGTAAAAGTGAAAAGTAAGTGTGGATAAACTATACTCAAGCATGTGCGCTAAAATTTGAATATCCGTTCATTTTTCTCTCATGAACTCGAAACGACAATCAATCAAACGATAGAATCATCCTCAGTCTCCCAAAGTAGCGCACGCTTTTAGTATGCACTGATGCACCACAGCAGTGATACCCGGTGTCTTGTCTGATGACGATAGTACATGGTGTAGTGAATCTTCACTGAGCTAGCTTTATTCTTCTATTTTTCCCAAAGACAGTAACGACGAAGACGACGGCTTTGTCTCTACACTTCGCACGGTCACCAGCATGAGTTAGTATGACTCATGCATACTAAAACACACGCTTGCACAAGTGAGGAGTTACAGGTACCGCGTTGTATATGTCAGTTGAACATACCCATTTTCGCCATCAGCACTAAACTCCGATGCCGGATTGAATATGAAAAAGAAGAAAAAAATATGATTCAAGTCATCGAAAGAAAATAATTCATTTACTTTGTTGATCTTGTTTATGATATTGGCACTCCAGTTTGAAATCCACGACTGTGTAAAGGAAAGCATACATGTGACAGCAGGGTGCGTGTTTCATATTAAAATGAAGAAATCAGACCTATACAGCAATCCCCTGAATAACACGATGGGTGACCATCGAATTATCACCTACAGCAATTTATCTCAATGTATCAATTCCTGATAAAGTCCAATGTCTATTCGGGTGGAAAATGCGTTCGAATTCGTTTGAGACAAAGAAGGCTCTCGAGTAAGAATTGTGGATGTGCTTAAAAGAACGCTAATTTGAGCGCCAGGCAATCAAATAGAAGGACTCCAACCACAGTGTGCTATTCGGAGGATCAGTGTGTCATAATTCATCATCATTCAAAGCACGTTCTGACCGACGACGTCCACCGGACGTCTACAATGACATCGCCCCGGGTAGTAGTCAATCATTTTCAACGTCATACTCGCGAACCGTGTACAAAAGAGTGAATTGAAATTTCGCCAAACAATAACTGATTCAATCCATTGATGGTATAAATAACATTAAAGAGAAAGTCCTCCGGATGGAATCAAAACGACGAGCTCATTAGTATTATTGCATGGTGGAATGGTCAATGTTAATTAGTGTGTTTCGTTCCAACATTGGTAGAAGGAACGTAAAATGGACGTGACTCAGCATCGCTTTTGGATGAACGTCCGGAAAAAGGCTCACTGCTAGATGATGACAGCTTGTGATAAAGGATGGCACGTGAGGATGGGAATTCCGTGGAAGCACGTGGCCCATAACGTTTAGAATCTTTTGAATAGTTAAACGTTGCAGATAAAAGCCTGTGTGTATCTGCTCTTGGCGTCGTACTAACTAAATAGACGCTATCGATGCGTCGAAGTTTTAATTTTATGCATAAAGCTTCCGACTGAGACAGGAAGCCTTAAACTTTCCAGACGAACATAGTCAAAGTTAGACGTCCTCAGTTTCGTGTGCTGTGGAAATCTGCAGTCGTTCGTAGAATTTCCCTGCTGGGAAGCAACATCAGCGAATGTTCATCATTTAATTATGATTCATAGCGCAGCTGGGTGGTTAGCAGTACCAGATGCAGTCCTCCTTCTGAGTGCTTATGATGTTTTATATTGTCAACATTTTTCGATATGCAATAAACTGCCGAATGCCTGTCGATGTTTAGTTTACTGTCATATTGTCGATGTTTAGTCTATCAGTCTAGTTGGATGTTTGCAAATCACGACTTCCCGCTCAAATAACATTCGCAGCTGGAATTTCACTTACGATTACGAAGCGATTCACCGAGCCACCCACTAACCTAGTGGCCTCCGGTAGTGTAGGGCAGTGATGCCTTAAGCGAAAACTCCAATGGACTGAATCCCCCCATTTCCGACCGCCAAATGGCTGCCATCATCGGCTTGGTCGTCCTTGTTTCCTCCTCGTGAATCGCAAAAGAAGCTCGCGTGTGTCTTGCGATATTTTTGAACTAGCGCCACCAGTTGCTTAGCTTCTATAGCTATGCATGAGTGTATTAATGTGTACATGATATGATTATCGGCAATTATTGTTGGATGTCCATGTCGTCCGTTCAGGAATGGCCATTTATCGTTCGTAAAATGACTAGGAAGATAGATTGTTCCACTGATATGAGTCGATTTACGAATTAGCCGTGGCAGTGAGGATGATACCTGCAAATAGAGAAAAGAGAAACGAAGTTAATCTTAGTTTAGGTTATGATTGATAAGGGACAAGGGAGTAAGGCAATGGTTCTAGATTATATAGACTAGTTGTAATCCCTTGGTATATAGCCGGAAACCCTGAAATGGGTCACAGGTAATTAAGAAGAAGGTTGATGATATCCACAAATGACCTTGTCAATTAAATGTGTCCAATTTCAATAACTACGGACAAAGCCTTTACTCTCATCCATGGAGCCAACTAGTGCGGACATTCTATTATTTCTAATAGCTTCGGGATGTAATGAGTTGTCACATTTTATGAGTTTTGAATTGTTCGAGTCCTCCCATTTCGATCATGGTTGGATTTTGTTAGTTTCTTCCGGTTGAAAACATGCTTATGAATTGAATGTCATGTCATGTGATGAAGTGTGAATTAATTTTCCCCGTTTTTTTATTTGACACTCGTCATGACCATTTAAAGATGTCGAAAGGCGGCATTGTACGTTTTGAGGAACTAAGCTAAACATTCATTTTGTAACCATTGATTGCGGCCTCTAGCTCTTTTTTTTTCAAGATAGTCCACCGGTAGGAAAAAAGGTCCCAAATTAAGTCAAAATTGTTTTTTCCTTAAGAAACGATAGTTTTTTTTTTTTTTTTTTTTTAAGAAGGTTTACTGGCGGGACTCTGTATAGAGTAGAAACCTCTACGCCAGGCGTTTGATGATATCGTTGCGTAAATCCTTTCGAATCATTTTGCCAGCCGTACACCGAACATGTCGTCCAAGGAGACGCTGTGGCAAATGATTCGGACGGAGCCACGTTTGAGTTTTTTGAGTCCTTTTGTCTGTTTTCAATTGTCTTTTACTTATTTTGTTGGTCAGTGTTGCGTTTGCAAATTCAATACGGCGTTTCGTATTTTCTTCAGTCTTCAGAAGTGTGTCATTTATGTGCTATGAGAGTCTCCCGGAGCAGTTTTCTCTAACCAAAAATAAGAAGCTATTGTAACAATACATTGGGCATTAGAATGATATAACTTAACTCCTTTTGAAGTATTTCGCCAGCCGTGCCCTAGAGACGCTGTTGACACTGCCTCAAAAGGTGTTACATTTTCAAGTTTGCTTCCCCTTCCTCTCAGTCATGTTCATGTCCGCTGTTTTGTATGGTGTCGTTTTGTCTTTTTGTTATTTAGTTTGTCAGTGTGTTTTCACCAATCTTCTGTAATTTAGTTCATCATTTATGTGCTGCGTAAGTCTTTTTGAGCAGTTTTCTTGAATCAAAAATGAGTTGTTATTATGTAGTTGAGATATTTTAATTCAACCAGTTTTAGTAATTTCGGATGTTACAGGTCTCAGTAGTCAAAACAGTATAATTTTCATGGTTTGCTGATGGTGTTACGTTCAAGACGGTGTGATGTTAAAGACGAAATTTCCTAACTTCTTCAGTCGTCTATAAATTAGTTAATAGATGTCTAGTTCTCATGTGCTCTGAAAAGCATCGATGCATATCTCGTCTTACCACGTTTAATGTACCTATCACTTTGTCCGCCTTAGTCAGTTCTTGTCTTCTGCTTTATTCAGTTAAATTCTATAGTTCTGTAGAAAAATTTACGTTTACTTGTCCGTTTATTGCCTCCTTTTTATTTGTCAAATCCTAATCTCTAAGTCGTTTAATTGTTTCACATATGCACCCTCACAATAACTATTTGAGTCTTGCTCAACTATAAGATTCACTTTTCATTTTCATTTTCATTTTGCAGCGTTTGGTGGGGCAATGAGAGCGCAAGTCAATCCAAAGCCGAGGGTTAGGGAGGGGTAATGGCGAACTGGTCTATGCGGACTACTTGAACGCCATTGGGTAGGGAAGGGATTGGAGATGTAGGTTATTGAGTGCTTGAGTGCTTTTGAGAGATTTACGCTGCAAAATGTAAATGAGTCATGAAGCCCATTTCCCTTTGAATCACCCTTTACTTTTAACATTTATTCTTGAGCAGAAATTGAAATGGAATCGAAATTACACCGAAATGGAACCGAAACGGAATCGAAATGAAATTGAAATGCAAAACGGATTCGAAACGGAACCGGAATAGAACCGAAATGGAATTGTAATGGAATTGAAATGGAATCGAAACGAAACCAGAGCGGACCCGATATAGAACCGAAATGGAGCCGAAACGGAATCGAAACGAAACCGATATGGAACTGAACCAGAAGTGAAATGGAACTACTGTGATTAACACCCCTCTTCTATAGTAAGTCAAACACGAGACCCTCACTGAGCGGACCCTCCGCACTGTTTCTAAATAAAATAAACTACTTGGAAAGGTTAAATCTACTACTCGTGCTTCCCAAGCGGGCCTTCCGCGTCCTATCTCTAATAAACATGCTTGTCATCGTCAGAATAAAGTAACACTTTTCTGTGGCTTTGTTCTTCATTTCGAACAGTCAGATATTTACCATGATCAAAACATTCACCATTTTCGAAAATTTTGCAATTACTTTCACTTATTATACTCTGGGTAAACCAGGTATTTTGGTTATTCATTCCATGAAACAAATGGATAAACAACAACATAAGTTGCCACGAAAATGAAAAGTGTACTTTTAGTCGTTGCCCTTTGATTGAAAGTAAAAGTCTAAGAGTGAATTGCGGCCAGTATCACACCTGATGTTAGTGCCTTTATACAAACGTTCTACGACGTGGCCGTGAAATAAATGTGCAGAATATGTGATACTTTCACTACTGGTCAAATTCTTGGTCTCACATGCATGTTTGTAGCATGAGATAAGCCCTCTCACCGTCGACAAGGTGACAAATTTGACCCGCGAGAGGGTATAAGATTCACTTTTCGGTGCCAAAGTAAAGCTTCATCACTTCAGAATAGCTCTATCTATGATTATAAAATTATCGAGAATGAAGCCGTTACAAGATTGTTTGTATACCATTGTAATAATGTGTGGTATTCTTTTTATGGCTTTTTGGAGTGAGACATAACAAAATAAGACTGGCGCCACGTTCCTAGTTTTAATAAAACTTCTACTCAGTGAATCCAACAGTCGATTCCCTACAAATGTCAATAACACAGAACACATTATCTATCAACATATACCTATCTAGCTAGATTTAGATTTAAGCGTGGCTACGGCTCATCATGTCAACGAACGCATAAGAAAGGTGTTGCAGCCAAGAGGAAATCCCACATCAATATTACTGGGGAAAGAGCCCCACTTGAATGCACCAGCATTCAACGGTCCAGGACAGGATGTCCATTGGATCACATTTGTAAAATCAGTGCATCAATGCCAGATATGTGACGCGGCATTAAATAAAAATAGTGAACATGTGATACCACCTCGTCAGGATATGTCTTTGGTTGCATTCTCAGTGCTAATGGCGTAGGCCCACCCATCACGTCCAGATCACATATCCGAGGTGAGGGGCCTTAAGAAACGATAGTTCTTGTTATAATAATATTCAAATTTCGAATTCGTTATTAACGAAAGTTGTCGAAAGCTGATGCATCACGCATTTACTAGTGAAAGTTTGAAAAAGTGCTTCATTTTTGTTATTTTTTATTTTTTTAGAGTGAAGTGTTAATTTTTATTTTCCTAGTATTCTAACTACAATCGTTCTACAAATACGCTCGTGAAAGTGTTTTTTTTTTTAAACTGTTTTGGAACAGTGGTTTTTCATTTTCATTTATATTTTCATTGTGCAGCGTTTGGTGGAGCAATAAGAGCGCAAGTCAGTCCACAGCGAAGATGAAGATAGGGTGATGGCGAACTAGTCTATTCAGACCACATGAACTCCTTGGGAAGGAACAAGGATAGGTTATGGTGGGTGGTTAAACGTTTTGGATCGGTAAAAAAAAAAACTGCAAAAAGAAGACCCTAGAATCGATTAATCACAATTTCGCACTACAATAAAATATGGCATACCCCGAAAAGAGAGAGTAAGATCGTGAACTCTCAAATCACACTTTATATAAAGTCATTATTTTGATCTTTCTGCAATAATACAAGAAACTATCAAAACAGAAATGGTTTTAAAAATGATGTTTGAATCTTACAGACACGTTCTGGGTCTACGTTATTATTTTCATGGCTTTAATTCAAGAGACTATTAGAGCAAAACTAACCGATACAGGGAAGAATTATTCTATGTCCTCGAGGCAACTCGCCTCCCTAAGCGGACCCTCCGCTTCCTACTCTTTTCTTAAAACCTTAGCCTTTAATTCTTTGTCAGCATCTGTCTTAAGTAGCACCCTTCGATGACATCTCCTCAATTCGAAAGGTCTTATCGCCAGCTAAATAATATGTTGTTAGAGTTAGTGCTTTGATCACGGCTGTCGTATAGAAAGCACATTTAAATTATAATATATATATTTTTGAAGGTAGAATTTTCTGCACCTAAAACATAACTACATATTATTAGTTGCTCACAATCATGATCAAAACACTCACTCTTTTCGACAAAGCAAACGAGCGATAAGAACAATATTTGATGTTTAATCAATGACAATTAGATAATAAACTAAAATAAAAGAATTGTCAAGCAAATGAAAAGCGCGGTTGTAGATTGTTTCTACACGGAAAAAAATCCGTGAACGGCAGTCATAAATTCGAGAACAAGCAAAAATACACCGTGAACTGAATCGGGAACTAGTTCACGTTTTTGGGTAAAAATCATGAAAACGTGATCTAGTTCACGGTCCGTTTTCATTTTCGTGAACGCTTTTGTTTCTGTGTAGCTTCGTCTAAGAGTGAATTGCGTCTAAGCCCGCCAGTATCACACCTCTTGCAGTGCCTTCAAATAAACGTTCTACGACGTGGTAATTTAAAGAAACCAGAGTGTGATACTACCACTGCTGATCATGTTTTTGGTCTCCCATGACGGCCTTTTGCATTAGATAAGCCCTCTCACCTACGCCAAGGTGACAACCATGATCTTCGAGAGGGTATTTTTGAAAAGTGGTTTTTATTTATTTAGTATGTTAAAAAATTTGTCAAAAAACGTTTTCCTCTTCTTCAATGATTGAAATTTCTGTTTCATATTACTAGAAAATGAGAAGAAAGATTGGTAATTTCCATTCATTTCCAACTACCTTTATTGCTTATCTTGACAGACAGGCGTAGTTCGACTGTGGAGAGTGAATTGGAGGTTTCATTGGATTGCGGATAAGCATCTCGGATTTATAATGAACTTCAAAGAATTGGTTTTTAATTTTGGACGAGAATCCCATATGAAGGGCTTTTGAGTAGATTGAGTTTTTTGTTTTCACTTAATGATTGGCGAATTTAAATGTGAATTCGATGTTATTGTTTTGACGAAACATGGTTGGAAGAGCGATTCCAAAATGTGCAGTTATATGTTGAAGATGCTCTGTGGTGACAAACACTAGAACACCTACACCAATCCCGTCAATTTTTCACTGTAACTCGGCCGACCAATAAGACCAAATACAATAATCTTTTACAAAAAGTCTAGTCGTGTGAGTTGAATTTGGCTGAGTAATTCCATACTGGACCACCACCACCACCACCCTCAACCGTTCTATTATCTCCAACATAGCTCTGAATGACTTTGCAATGCAATTTTGAGCTAATCATTTACCGAAACTGTTGCTTGAAGAATATGGAAGAGTTATCAGCAAAACAATGTTTGCGGACAAAAGCGTCGATTGTTTTGGTTGGCCCAGTTTTGAACGCGTTTAGAGCAAATAGAATGCGAATAACGAGGGAAGCGCTTCAAGTGATGTTTTATTATAATTAATAATAAAAAAATATAATTGTAAATTAATAATAGCTGAACAAAATCGCAGCGTGCTTCGAAACTGACGTGTTTTGTTTTTGTTGCGTTGTTTTTGCGATAAAAAAAATCAAACAATAATTCGTAGTTTCACTTAAACTAGCAGTGAAATCATAAAATCTCCGCGTGCATTGTGTAAGCCGTAGTGAATACAACCGATTCCCTCTCGAAATGTGTGAGTGTCGGTAGTGTTTCCTCGTTTTTTTTTTTGTTTTTGTGCTTCGCCCCCACACCCGGAAGAAGAGTTACATCAGCTTAGTTTTGTTTATTAGTGGTAGTATTGTGACACCCGGGCAGAGATTATTAAGTTAGAATGTGTTTGCGCTTTATCGCGGGTGAATCGATTATTATTGGCAGTTTTGAAGTTCGATATAGACTGTAGTGTCGCCTCATATCGGTGATTTTCATTATTGGCAAAGTGTGGAGTGAAAAAGAAGGAAGACTGGTGCAATGTAGAGAACGGCCATTTGCTGGTCAGAAGCAGCAAACGGCGGGTAAAAGGCTTGCACATAGTTTTAGGTGCATTCACCACGGGGTGTACAGGGTTTTGTTATGCAGGTTGCATATCTAACGGGCGGTTTAGCAAGGTTAATTTTTGCGCATGTTTAATCGCGAGTGCATGAAGTTAATTACGAATCAGCGTCGAAAATTTTTGTTTTTGCGAATGAACAAGATAGTGTGATTGAGGAGGCGAACATGGGTGAGATCTATCCAACTATATAACAATTATAACTATATAACAATAATCTTATTTTCAAATAATACTAAATACGTGCCTGGTTGGAAATTTAAAATTTCCAAATCTGGAAGTGTGTTGCAGTGCCCTTATCCAAATGAAATCGGTAATGTTTACATGCGGGGCTTATTGTATGTGAAAGTAACCTCGGAATGGGCGTGACTCTCCAGACATTCTGAAATGGGTTGCTGGATCTACAGTAGAGCTATCACTTTCTAGCTCCCGGATTAAAGCTGCTTCCAATGGTCACTTGAATGATTGTTGTAAACAGATTTCTTCCATAATACCATTGCCGGCCGATGGGTGTTAGATTGGACACACACACACAATCATTTACCGACTCGTTGATTAAAAGGGCCTTGACCGTGCAAGTCAAGCCTCGTTTGATCAACGAGTCAATAATTTTTCATTCTATGGCTGAACTCAAGATAAGGAAGTTCCGAATAGAAATGTGCGGTTTTTGGACTTCGTTGCAATTTAGCGGAAGCCATTGGATCTTGACGCTGACCAGCCAGCAATTCTCAGATGTAAGACTTTCGCCGTGTTTATCATGCTAGAATTTGTGCCGCTATTGCCTAAATTGATTATAAATCAATCGATTCAAATTTCGTTGACGATGGTGTGAACTATTTCAAACACGTTATTTCAAGAATTTTTGGCCAATCATGTATCTTTATATCGAAAGCTCAAGTCACCGTGGTCCAATAGTCACCTGCTTCAACTCAAACGTAATAGAACGAAAATATTACGGCATAACTGCAAGTCTCTGACAATTAACTGAACTAATTTCAACTATGCAGGTATTTTGAGAGATACCATTTACAATTTATCAAAAAGTAATTGATTTAATATAGTCAATGACATATTCTTCCTACAGCCTTCTTCTTCTTCTTTAGCATTTCAAGCTTATTGCTTTCACAATTAGCTTATTGCTTGCTCTCCAGTTAGTGTTCTAAATGCACTTACACAGTTCGATGCCAAGTACAATTTTTGCATTAGTATGATTGTGTGGCAAGTACAATCATACGCTATGTCCAGTGAGTTGGGAAATTTTCCTTTACGAAAAATTCCTAGACCATACCGGGAATCGAACCCAGCCACCTCCAGCATGGTTTAGCTTTGTAGCTGCGCCTTTGCCGACTGAGCTAAGGGAGGACCCTTTGCTACAGCCTTACATACCAGCAATGTTTCCGCCCTACTACAATCCTGTGGGCAGTGATGCAATATTATTGTACACTTCTAGTGTTGCGAAGCCTAGTCAACTATCCCCTGGTGTTTTATGTAGGGTTTGAGTACTTGAATTAAGAGTGGTAACTTGGAGTTATATAGTTTATTCGTCGATACAATGAAGTAAAATGCAATACCAAAGTAACGCAATGTTGTTGCAACAATCCAAGAAATTAGATACGTATTCTTTTATAATTAGTTCTTCTACTTTCAGACATTCTTCTCTTTTCAGAGAGCGAGTAATGGCGCTATAACCATAAGCCATATAAAGCTAGGACTTCAGTTAATGCTTAGTTCCCAACCGTTTGAAGAGGAATGGAGCATCACTTAACCTTCTTAGACTAGATGCTCCCAACGACCATTTTTTATTATTTTTATTTTTTTGTAATTTTGTTCTGTACACCAAACAGGGCATTCTGTTTAACTATTCTCTCCGACTATTCATTTCCCTTTTTCTTTGATATATACTGAAGACTACGTGGGTTTTCTTCTTCAATCTTTCCTCCAGATGAAAACTTGATATTAATGGATCGTTCATGTTTGAAGAAAAGTCTACGAGGCGGGGGGAGGGGGATGGCGGTCTGAGATTTTAAAAAATGAGTCTACGTGGTTTATGAAGAAACCCCGAAGTAGCCATTTCTTATGCTGTCGTGTGCTTGGCAGTCGGTTGATCCAAGCCAGTGATGAAGTTGTAGCTAGTCGGTAAGGTGCAACATCGAGTGAAATAAACGGTTGCTAATGCCGGGTTCACATCATCGCTAATATATTCAGAAAATACATTTACTAGGTTAGTTAAAAAGTCAGCAGTGACATTTTGGAAGGCTTGCAAAATACTCCTCTACGACGGCTATAACCTCATTGTTTGATAAAAAAAAAGGCTTTCCACGATTGAATTTTTTGAGGTGTGAGAACAGCCAGAAGTCAGAAAGAACTAAATCTGGTGAATAGGGTGGATGCTGCAACAACTCGTACTCCAATTCACTGATTTTCACGATGGGTTTTTGAGCTGTGCGAGCAGGTGGATTGTTTTGATGAAAAATGATTTTTTTCTTTTGCAAACCGGGTCTTTTTTCACAATTTTTTTCTAGTCCAAAAGGTTACAATAATAGTCAGAGTTGATTGTCTTATCAGTTTGGAGATAATCTATCAATAAAATTCATTTGCATCCCAAAAAACTGACGCTAACACCTTCTTGGCCGATTTCTGAACACGAACTCCTTACAACAAACCCTCTTGTTTTGATTTAGGATCACGGTGGCAGATCCAAGCCTCATTTATACCCGAGGAGGAGAAAATAACATACGTATACCTAATTTTGATCTTGATAACTGGCCTTGGTATTGAAGAGCACAGCATAAGAGATGAAATACCTAAGCAAAATATCCCTCGAATAACAAAACTTCCCGAGCAGAAGCGAATAACTTGATAACTGGCCTTGGTATTTATGAGCTCAGATTAAGAGGTAAAATACCTGAGGATAATACCATAAAATTGTTTCCACAATGTCATGCGAATACCAAATTGAGGTAAGACAATACCAAAATAATACCTCTAAGGTGACCAGATACTTATCCAGGTATCCAAAATATCAAGTTTAGTTATTCGAGATATTTTGCTTGCAATTCTTAGGTATTTTGCTTAGGTATTTTACCTCTTAATCTGAGCTTCCCGAGCAGAACACAAAAGCATATGAATACCTAATTTTGATCTTGATAACTGACCTTGGTATTAAAAAGCTCAGATTAAGAGGTAAAATACCTAAGCAAAATACCTAAGAATTGCAAGCAAAATGTCTCTAGAATAACTAAACTTGATATTCCGGATACCTGGGTAAGTATCTGGTCACCTTAGAGGTATTATTTTGGTATTGTCTTACCTCAATTCGGTATTCGCATGACATTGTGGGAACAATTTGATGGTATTATCCTCAGGTATTTTACCTCTTAATCTGAGCTCTTAAATACCAAGGCCAGTTGTCAAGTTATTCGCTTCTGCTCGGGTTCTGCTCGGGGTTACTTGGGATACCTGGGAATACCTGAGAGGTACTATTTTGGTATTGTTTGACCTCAAATTCGTATTCGAATAACATTGTGGGAACATTTTTATCAAGTTATTCGTTCCTGCTTGGGTGGTGATGAATCGACGCAGACAATCCTTTTTATCCTTTCGAAATTGCTCCGAACGTTGTTCAGAAAGTCGCATTCGAACGTGTTTTTGTTGCATTGTTAGCAAATGCGGCACCCATTGTGCACACAGTTTTTTGAAACCCAAAACTTCAGCCAAAATATGCTATGTTGTTCCACGTAAGATGCCTATGGTGTCAGCTATCACATCCACAGTCGATCGATGATCTTCCAAAACCATATCCTGTATTTTCGCTATGATTTCTGGCGTTGATGCATTTTTTGGACGTCCTGAGCGTGAATCGTCATCAACGCTTGTACGGCCACGCTTAAACTCCAAAATCCATCGGTGAACGGTTGGAAATGAAGGAGAAGACTCCTTTAATACTTTCACCATATTTGCATGGATCTCAGTAGCCGATAAACCTTCCAAAACAAAGAATTTAATCTTTGCACGATATTCGGATTTTTCCATTGTAAAAAAATACACTGACACGTCAACTTCAAATGGCTTGTAAACAAAGAACGAATTCACAGATCGAAATGAAATTTTGAATACGTTCTAATGAAAGAAGAAATATTAAAATGGCGTAGAAAATTTGGTAGATGTCGCTTTTTGACTAACCTAGTACTGACAGCATTAGCAAGAATTGTAAAATGTTACCATTCTTGCTAATGCTGTCAGTACTAGGTTAGTCAAAAAGCGACATCTATGGAGCAGTAGAAAAACCAAATTTTCTACGCTATTTTAATGTTTCATCTTTCATTAGAACGTACTCAAAATAATTTATTTCAACTATCTTCTAATAACTATTCTCTCCAACTGAAATCCATCCTTTTCAGAACTACCAGTTTGCTTTCCCAAGGAAAAGATTTTGTTTGAATGGAATTTCTCTAAATTACCGTTGCAACAAGCTGGAATGGCGCAACGACAAGGTGTTGAATAAACTGCTGTCCGGAGAGTGTCAGTTGACAGCAGACTATGGTTGACTATTCTAGAACCCTAAACCAGCTATTAAAGTGTAACAACGCAGAGTTTAATAAACTGCTTCCTCATATGACCAAGAAGAGGACTTACATTCCAGCTTCCTATCTGTAATCCGTCCTTTTCAGGGCGACAAATTAGATGTTCTCAATTAAAGAGTTCGTTTGATTGGAATTTTTCTTTATCGACAGTTGAGCAATGGCTAAGAAATAGTTTCAGTTTCCTCGTCATTCGTCGCATATTCTTAGACCATGTGTACCATGTCTATAATATTCCAAAGCGCATATATCATCATCTTGCAAGCTTATGGCAAGTAATTTACTAAACGCTACTAATTTAATCATTTCTCGACAGGTTTTCGATATTTTTGTTTCAACTGTCGGAAATTTTCGTGACTATAAATTCAATTATAGAAATTATCATTAAATATTGACTTTGAATTCCCAAACAGACCTTCAACAATCTATTATGCGAAAAGGATAATGGTCTCCAGCAGCTAGTCGATCATATCACTAACTTATAACTGTTGCTTTTTCATTATACCAACATTCAAACCAAACGTCCCTTTTCGGGGCCACCAAATTATTTCTTGAGAGCAAATAATAGAATTTTCTAACATACGTTTTTACTTATGCCAATCCAACGTCTAATTAGAACCGCATCTGTGTTCCAATGTTTCGCTACGAGGACTGGCTTACCTTACATATTAAACATATTAGCATCAAACGGTTTTACGTAGTCTGCGTCAACCCTGCGGTCGTGTCTTGCACACAACCCCACTGATTTTTTTTGTGAGTTTTCGTCTTGATCCGAATTATGATAAAAGCCTTAAATTGTGAACAAGTCTATTCTAAGGTACAGAGATAACACTCAAGATTCAGTCTTAATTCTTAATCAAGCTCAGAATTCCTATCGAATACTGCTGAGGACTAGCAGCGATTCACATTCAGGATTTTTAAGAAATGCAGGTCAGAGTGAGGTTTGATCTGCATTCAAACACTAGCTTTTGCATACGACTCAGATTGTATTTTGTTTGAAATCCTAACAGATTGTAGGCAAGCTTACTAGTTGAGGAAATAAACAAAATCTTAATCAGACTACGCACCGTAAAAAAAATCCGTTTACCCTATATTTACAAAGTAAATAACTGCAAACATTGATAATCTGCCTTCCTTTTCAACATCCCATATAATGTACGACAATCGCTTATTCCAGTGCCTGGCTCTCAAGTGATAAACAATTCTTGGAAGAGGCAAGATTAACTTTACCTAGCGATGACCACGACCATATGGAAAATCGTAATGTAATAAATACACAGAACGTGGAAAATGAACGAGCTTTCCGTCCACGGATGGATCTACGACTTTTATTTGCTCACCAAAGCATCGCACCTGACCTAATAGCAGCTTATCGCTACGACTGTCTCCATATAGATAAGCAGACTGACCTTTCCTTCCTTTAGCTTTCCAACATCATCCACTTCCACAGCCAGATGGGGGGTAATCCATATTCTAAGAAGTTACTTAAGAGTTAAGGACCTAATGAAATGAAACTCAGTGGATTTTACTGCTAAATCCCGCAAAAATGTTTTCGAATCTCAATCAAGATTAAGCTTTTTTTCGTCTCATCACTGACTGTTCCATCGGACGAAAAAATCGATATTCCCCTTCTACGCAGTTGTTTGGTGGAAATAAGGTCGTTGCCACAATTTCATCTCAGAGTGTGCTCCACTCCAACCAGATATCTCCCCTTTCTCAGTGGCTGGTTGGTGGTATCAAATCGATGACTATGGTTTGCATCGCAACACACGAATACCGTTTATTTGGATGCCAAAAACTGGTCAACCGACCACAGCATTGCGGAAATTAGACAGTATAGATACAGGTAGGGGCGAGGGATGTTCACGACAAAGCATCCTCCTTTGCTCTCCATCTCCATGTGCTCTGTGTCACCCAGTCTCGTGTCATCCGGTTCAAGCGTGGGGTTAGTCGGTCGCCTCTGGCCATGCCATGCAATATGGTGAATCATATGTTCACTCGAGCATCGAATGGCGACATACGGTCTACGACCTGTATTCAGCAACATACTGCCGTTCATATGATGCTTATTTGAATTTCTCAAGGGAGATTCATAAAGGGAAACAGAGCCACTGCGAGTGCGGTGGCGTGACCACCATCAACATTGTAACTCCTATGTTATCGAGGTTTCTCTTGTTTCAAAGTTCTGGGACCGCTGGTGCTCCAATTTCGACACATGATATAATGCCAGAATGTGATATCCCACGCGAACCGACTCAGCTCAGCGCCGCACCTCACAGGAAATCCCTCTCGGATTTCAACCGCCAAACGAATCGAAGATTGCGCTTGGTAGAACGTGTTCAATGCACCTTACTTATGACTAAACTCTGATGCATATGTTTGAAAAAACTGGTTTCTCCACAATCTACAGAAAAGGTCATTGAAGAATGAGTGGGCCATCATTCACCGTCACCAGTCGTCGTCGCCGTTGGAAATTGTGCATCCTCAACCAAGCGACGCTGTTTTCAATGACATCATTGACTGGTTGTAATAAAACGGAAGGTTCCACCATTCCGAAGAAAATCCTCGCGAAAGAAGACGGGAAAAGTGCCAACTTCGCGGTTATGCCAGATCTGAATCATCGACACTCTTCGCCTAAACGGTTTCCAATTCGAGTTTGCAGCCAATGTTGAAAACGATAACTCTTTCCCGTTTCCCATTATTACTGCCACCCGAATGGTGCTGCTGTTCTTCAGATGAGGCGAAGATGAAAGTATCATGCTCACGCTAAATCCATTTTGTTTGTTTCATTAGCTTTTTTTATTTTCTCAACAATCGTTCACTTTGTGTTCTCAACACGGTTGTTGTTGTTGGTGTTGTTGTTGTTGTTTAGTTATTGTTGCCCCATTCGTTTAGTTTAAAGAACCATCATGTTTGGCAATCGATATTCACCCGTCGAGCGTGCTGAATTTCGATGACGGCCTTTTTTGCTTCTTACTTATTCGCGGTGCTCTTGGTCCTCTTGTGCGAAAAGATTAATTACAAGCCAGCAATAATTAATAGCTGGCGCAGGGTTAGTCGTCGATTCGACGGCTAAACCTGCATCATCATCATCAGACACATCATGGGCCGTTGTTGAAAATTTGCAGTTGGCGCTGAAAGGAACGGCACATCCGTGCGTGCTTTGGAAGTACAATTTAGTGGAAAGTTCCGTTTTGGAATGACTGAATCGCTTCATTAACTTGGGTGTTTGGGTCAATCAGTTTAAACATTTTCTTGTAAATGTTTGCAAATGGTGTCAACACAAGCTTTAATTTGTTTTGTAAATTTGCACATGGTATTTTTCAGCGATAGGTAGAAACAATTCTTCACCCATTTATTTAAACTTAATATTATCTAAATCAAAAGGGTCTTATACATTGAAGCTGCAGTCTTTTTCTTCATATTAGAGGAAAAACTGAAACAGGAATATTAATTATTAGTTAACTAAACAACTAAATAATTAGTTCTAAAAATTGTTTGAGCGCTTTAGCGGAATGGAAAATAACTAACTTATGGTTGAGAAGAAGCACTTAGAGAAAGAGAGACAAAGCAAGAGTGAGTGAGAGAGAGAGAGAGAGAGAGAGAGAGAGAAAATCATATTGGGATGTCCAGCAGAGGAACCGACATAAACCTACAGTAAACCAAAGTGACCAGGCCTACTGCGTTGCATTAACCGCAAAAGCTGATTCTGTAAAATGAGTTGGATTCAAATGAATAGATTTGAACCACAACGCATTATGTGAATCTACAGGGGAGGAAGGATGCGTGGACATACCGTACCATACGCTCCGAGGTAAGAATGATAAAATAATATTTAAATAAATGATGAAAATCCGAGTAATGAAAAAACAGGTAATGCTAGCGATGAAAATGTAAAATCAGTATGCAATTTCATATAGAATAGTATGTAAAATATAGTGAAAGGATATTATAATGTGAAACCATAATAACTATTAAACATGTATGTATATTGTTGTCCTGTTGTAATTGTAGAAAGACTTGCGTTTCCATTATTACACTTAATGCTTGTACAATGTAGCATAGCTTTGAATAAATTATTTAAGAAAACCTGGGAATCCCAAAGACAATCTGAAATAATATGTCGTAACGACTGTTCCAGAAAGTATAAACACACCTTATTTTAACGATCACTTTGAATATAATGAAATATTTCAACATGTTTTGTCTGCCAATTGACGGGAATATGTGCGATAAGTAAAAGAAATTCTAATCTAACAAACTCTTAATCAGGGAAAATAGAACTAGTCATCCTGAAAAGGGCAGTAAATGATGACCATGTCCGCGATTTAATGTTAAGCCTTTTTGGTCTTCTTTGAAAGCAGATTGTTCCCCTTCACTGGTTCCGCAACCGGTTGTCTTGTCATCTGTTGCCTGGCCATCGACTGGGCCATGGGCTGCCAACCAGCTGCCAGTTTAACGCTGGCTCCTCACAGCTCTTGTCAGCTCGAAGACCACCGAGCGAATGAAGCATGTAACGAAGATGCACCCCTATTTATAGCGTTCGCTGCTGCATATTATCAATCAGTTATCAATTGTGTAGTTGTGTAAGTTTATCAATTTAACTAAACCGATAAATTTTACCCGAACTTACGGTGTGTACTTTTTTTGACTAATGATCGGCGACATAGCGAAAATAATTTATTTTCTGGCAATCAGAACACTAGCCACTCTTGACTGAATCCCTCAAACGATCCAAATTATGTTGTTTTCGAGAATGTATTAGGTGCGCAACTAAGTTCCCGCTGTTTAGCAATAGGTGGCGCCAGTAGTAAGTGCTGGTCGAATGTTGTACATCTCAAGCGTCATAAACCAAGCTCAGACATATGGTAAACAAACCGCTTGCCAAATCAGTGATTTTGGTTTAGTGTTATATTTTTGGTTGTTTGAAGATGTCTGATTTCGTGCCAAATAATCGTCATTTGCGGGAAGTGTTGATTTTCTTCTTTCATGCGAAGAAAACGGCGGCTGAAGCACATCGAGAGCTCCAAAAAGTTTACGGTGATGCTACTCTGAGTGAAACAACGTGTCGTGATTGGTTTCGTCGCTTCAAAAACGGTGATTTCAGTGTTAATGATCGTCCGCATGAAGCCGTTTCTAAGCGATTGCATTCGTTGGGAATGATTCAAAAGCAAGGAACTTGGGTTCCTTACGATTTGAAGCCAAGAGATGTTGAGCGTCGTTTTTTCGTCTGTGAACAACTGCTCCAGCGGCAAAAAAGGAAGAGTTTTCTACATCGCATTGTGACGGGTGACGAAAAATGGATTCATTACAGTAACCCAAAACAGAAACATTCATGGAGACTGCCCGGGCATGCTTCAACATCGTCGCCTAGGCCGAATATTCACGCTGCGAAGGTTATGCAGTGTATTTGGTGGGACCAAGTTGGTGTTATTTATTATGAGCTGTTGAAACCAAACGAAACCATTACCGGGGAACGGTATCGAACTCAATTGATGCGATTGGGCCGAGCACTGCACGAAAAACGGCCACAATACGAGCACAGACACGAAAAAGTGATTCTTCAGCATGACAACGCTCGACCTCACGTTGCGAAACCCGTGAAAACCTACTTGGAAACGCTCAAATGGGAAGTCCTACCCCACCCGCCATATTCTCCTGATATTGCACCGTCCGATTATTACTTGTTCCGTTCGATGGCACATGGTCTCACTGATCAGCAATTCCACTTATATGATGACGTCTCAAAATGGCTTGATTCTTGGATAGCATCAAAAGACGAACAGTTCTATCGAAATGGTATTCACGTTCTACCAGAAAGATAGGAAAAAGTCGTAGCTAGTGATGGGCAATACTTTGAATAGTTCGTTTGTAACCTTTGTTTTCAAAATAAAGTTCCTTTTTCACCAAAAAAAACAGCGAGAACTTAGTTGAGCACCTAATACAATGGTAGGTTTGGTTATGAAACACAAGATTTAGTTGTAAAATTGAAATTACGGTGGGTAAGGTATGCGTTGAAAATTAATATCTCTTCCCGGGCAGCAGAACACCATCATGTGCTATGTTCACACCGAAAGGTAGTTTAATCAACTAGTCGCTGCGAATGGCAGAATACAAATACGTGTGATGATTCTGGTATTCAAGTTGTCACGGATGGCGTTTCCCATCGTGAGGATTTTAGCAGCCAGAAATTTCACCACAGTAGTTTGTTTGGTTCTAGCAAGCAATAATTCTCCGGCCTTGCTTCGTCGTCCGTGCCACAACCGGGCGGGCCATGGCGACTAAGGGAAGGCAAAGTCGGTCAAACCATCACCTGGGAGCTAATGTCTAACACTGAATTTATTTCGCTTCGTCCTATTGTTTATACACTAGCATTGAGTAGCGTTTGTTTGTTTAGACGGCATTACGTTCAGGTGGAATACCCTGTTCGACTAGTCTGCGCCACGTTACTCGGCCCATGGCTGCTGATCTCCAATTTGCTTGATCACCCATACTTGCAAGGTCCTGCTGAATTTGGTCCTTCCACCTCGAGCGTTAAGCGCCTCTGCGCCTTTTCCCAGCCGAATTTGATTTCCGGCATCCTGACAACATGCCCGGCCCATCGCATCCTGCCAGCTTTTCCCACACCTTGTTCACCGTATAGTTGCACTAGCTCGTGATTGAATCTTCTCCGTTAAACACCGTCTTCATATACGCCACCCTATATGGTCCGTAACACGCGTCGCTCAAACACACCTAGTGCACGATGATCTTCTTTGAGATTCGTCCACGTCTCATGCCCATAGAGAACAACTGGTCTAATCAACGAGTTGTATATTGTGCACTTTTTACGGGGTTGTAATTTTCCAGAACATGCGTTTTCAAATTTTGTGGCTCACATTATTGTCCGCTGTTACAAGGGAGCCGAGGTGTATGAATTCCTCGACAATCTCGAATGCATCACCGTGACCCTGCTACCACGAAGGCTCTTATCACACTCGAAGCCACGTGCCAGCATGTACCTCGTTTTGGAAGCGTTCACCTGTAGTTCAATTCGTGCTGCTTCGCGGTCAACCATTGTCGCAAATGCTCTGCCGACCATATCATCCGCGAACCATACGAGCTGACCGGATTTATTGAAAATCATGTCTCGCATGTTTAGACCTGCTCTCCGCACAACACCTTCCACCGTTATTGTGAACAACAAACAGGAAAGACCACCGCCTTGTCTTAATCCCCTTTTGCATTTGAATAGATCTGTCAGGGGCACTACACTTCACTCCATTCATCGTACTCTGGATCAATTAATAATGTTTATGGGTTGGGACCTGATACTCACGATAAATTTGGAAAATTTGTCGCAAAGTAAAGATTTGGTTGGTTATTGATCGGCCGTCTGTGAAACCTGCCTGTTGTTCGCTATCCCAAATCTTGAGAATCACACGGTGCATCAATCTAATCTGTTTCCCAGGTCCAAACTTGATGAGTTCCGGCGCGAGACCGTCGTTACCAGCTGCTGTGTTGTTTTTTAGTTGTATGATGGTCTTTTAAACGTCATTCATAGTTGGAGCAGGTACTTCCTTCTCGTTTGCTGCAACTGGGATGTCCTCTGTTTCAGCTTATTGTTCATCTGCGCCATTCAGATGTTCATCGAAAGGTTGCCTCCATCTTTCGATCACCTCACAATCGTTCGTCAAGAGGCTACCATCGCACATCTACGCGGCACAAAACGTTTGTGTGTAGACTTTAGCTTTTTGTAGAACTTGCGTGTTTCTTGTGAGCGGTACAGCATCTCCAACTCCTCTTTGCTTCTTCCAGGCGGCGCTTCTTTGCCCGACATACCCGAATCTGCTGTCGGGTACTGCATTGCAGCATTATTCTCTGGCTGCGTTTTTCTCGTTCAACGTGTCTTCGAACCAGTCGTTTCGTCTTCTGCATTCCACGTATCCTAGGACACCTTCAACTGCGTTTTGTAAGGCTGTTTTTACATGGCTCCAACAGTCCTCAAGTAGCACATCGTCGACTTTTTTTCTTCCGGCAACGCAGCTTCCAGGTTTTGTGCGTATTTTGTGGCGACTGCTGGTTGTTTCAGTCGTTCAATATGGTACCGTGGTACGGGCCGGTAGCGAACAACGGGTAGTTTCGAGCGCCTCTTTACCATGAGTAAATAGTGATCCGATTCGACGTTAGCACTTCGATAGGTTCTCACATCAAGGATGTCCGAAAAGTGTCTTTCGTCAATCAGAACGTGATCGATTTGCGATTCAGTTTGTTGTGGTGATCTCCAGGTGTCCCGATGTCGGAGGCAGTGCTGAAAGTGCGTGCTACGTATGGCCATGTTCTTGGAGGCGAAAACTACAAGTCTAAGGTCATTCTCGTTCGTTCGTTCATGGGCACTGAACTTGTCAATTACCGGTCTGTATTCCTCCCCATGGTCCCCGATGTCCCCGATGATGATTTTGATGTCGTGGTTATGGCAGCGATCGTTTTCACTTTCCAGCTGCTCGTCAAAAGCATCCTTGTCGTTTTCAGTGCTTCAGAAGGGGGGAGTGAATATTAATTATGTTGAAGAAACGGCCCTTACGCGTTTCAGGCCTGTTTTTTTTCCAGGTGTTATTATAAAAATATTTTGGTGTTTTTTGTTTGGTGTGGTGTATTGATTGTAGAAATATTTGGATTTTTTGTTGATAAAAAAAGGGAGGAATTTTTTTTTTTATGGTGGGTGGGTAGTAACTTAGAGGGGGTTAAAAAATTTATATTTTTTTTTTGTAACTGTTTTTTTTGTTGTTTTTTTTTTTAATTAGTTTTTTATAGCTTCTAAAAAAAAAAAATATTATGTTATTAATGTCTATACCAAACAAATTGTCCTGGAGTTCACAAACATAAGATGTATTGTTTTAACAGTAGCTTTATCCACTATACAACGTTATGATATGTATTCAAACATATTCAATGAATGTCCTGGAAGGTTTATTGAATTTGTTTGAATATGTATTTTCAATGTGTATAGCCCATAAAGCTACTGTTTCAATTGTTGACCTTAGGTTTTGAAGGACAGTTTGGATGACCTGAAACTAACAAGGTTATCTATTGCTTTGTATAGCCCAAAAGGCTACGGTTACTACTGTATATCTTAAGCTCTGAACTCAAGGTCAGTTTTTTATTAGCTTGAACATCCCAAGATAATCTAATAATGACTAGTGACCTTACAGAAGAATCATTGAATGTGGTGGAGTGCATGTCGTCACTTTTCATAGGTTTTGAACTCAAGGGCAGTTGTGGTGACCTAGAACATCCCAAAATATCTCATTATATCTGTTAACCTTCTAGAAGACTCACTAAACTTTGTCAAATACATACACTCAGTAGCAAAAAAAAGCCGAGCAAAATTTTCCTTCCCTAAACCGTCATATTCAACCTTCTGTAACTTTTTCAATTATCAAGATTTTTGACTAAATTTTTGACAGAACTATAATTAATGTATTGAATTCATGTGTCCACGTAATTTGGACAAAATTTGAATTGTTTCCATTAAGTGGTTTGGATCACAGCTGGCGTCAAAGCTGTAGGCTTTTTGATTGCACCGATATTTCAGCAAGGTCAATATCGTGTGAAAAAGAGAAATACTCATGTTGGTGCGTCAACTTTGACGCCAGCTGTGGTCCAAACCACTTAATGGAAACAATTCAAATTTTGTCCACATTATTTCCTTTACTTTTTTAGGCTGGGCTGAAATTTTTATTATGCTACCTAAAGTTTTCACAAAAGTACGTATTTTTGAAATTGGTATGTCCAAAAACGACTATTTTGACATATGTTATCAAAACTTCAAATTTATAAATCTTATCAACGTAAAATGTTGGTCACATGAATTCAATACATTATTTGTAGTTCTGTCAAAAATTCAATCAAAAATCTTGGAAGCAAAATTTTGCTCGGCTTTTTTTTTGTGCTGTGGGTGGTGTAAAAGAGAGTCGAGAAAGCTACACTTACAGTTGTAGATTTTAAGTTTCGAACTGCAGGATAGTTTGGATAACGTAGAACATCCGAAGACGCTCTCATAATGATTGTTATTGTTCCGAGAAATTCAATGAATATTTCAATATACATCGTTGCCTTTGCATAACCCTAAAAGCTTTTGTTATAAATGTAGATTTATGTTCTGATCTTAAGGATAGTTTGGATGACCTAGAACATGTCATATTACTAGATGAGAAATTTTTTTTTTTTTTTTTTTTTTTTTTTTTTTTTTGTTTTTATTTTTTTTTTTTTTTTTTTTTTTATAATGTTTATTGACCTTTAAGAATAATAATTGAACATGTTTGAATATTGAATGTAACTTTTTATTGCCCAACAATTACTGTTATAACTGTAAATCTTATGTTCTGAACGCAAGGACAGTTTGGGTGATCTAGGTCTTCCCAGTTCATGTTCCCTTCTCATGTTTTTTTACTTTTAAAAATATCCACTGAATATTATTGAATACGTAGCGTAACTTTGTATAGCCCAAAAAGCTATAGTTACTACTGTAGATTCTTAAGTTCTGAACTCAAGGACAATTTGAATGACCTAGTACATCACAAAATGATCAAATAATGACTGTTAACCTTCCAAAAAGTTCATTTGATATGTTTGAATACAAATCGTTAACTTGTATTGCCCTAACAGCTACTGTTAGAACTGTAGATTTGAAGTTCTGAACTCAAGTACATTGTGGATAACCTAGAACATCCCAGAAAGATACAACAATGTTTAATGTTTGTCAACGAAAATTTAATAATACGTATGCATATGTACCATATTCTGAAACAACGCTTTACACTAATCATAAGGCATTTATTTTTTCTTTCTGAATATCTTCATGTTCATGATGTTATAGGTCTTAAACTCATATGTTTTTTTTTTTTTTTTTTTGTACTTTTCCCAGATAGAAGAAGTGATAGAGAACAAATTTGCCGAAGACAATCAACACGTTTTATTCGATTTGTGATTTTATACAGCCATTTCCCTATTGGGGTCATATATGACCCCTTAGGCCTGAGGGGGTAAATCCTCAACACGCACATTCTGTCACTAACCGGGCACCAATCAAGCACACAAATCCTCATCTTATCCATCACGATTGATGCTGTGTCGAGGTGGTACGATTCTCCACAGCTCTGGTAGATGGTGTAACATGGCGAACCAGCCCAGGAGGCTGAAAGCCACTCTAATAAAGATATATATAAAAAAAAGATGGTGTAACCACCAAACAAACCAGCAGCGCTACAATGTTGAATTTACGGTATTCCACTATATTAGATAGTACACGGGTTCTTAGGGTGATCCCTACAGTTTTCAAATCGAAAAACTGCAATTTTTAAAATAGATGAACAATTCCTCAATGTTGAATATCGATGGAACGTCTTGATAGCCGAAGTTTCAAAGACCTAGCAGTGGAAGATTATAAACTGTTCAAAATCACAAACTTTCTGGACAGAATATTCGTGACTTTCATTAGCTTTAAAAATACTCGAATCTACTGTCTTCGACATAGTGAACTGCGCCTCTACTGACTCAAACAAGCATATTAGGTACTTTCAAACCCATCAATGATCCTCTCAGACAGCTTATAACGCACTGGAACGACGAACGAAAAAAAAAAACAAAACAAAATTCTTATCGGGTTTCGCTGCTCGTGGCAGGGCATTGCTCACTGATCCTACTTTCCTGGCCATGCCACATGCTGCACCCAGTCACATCAGCCTCGGACAAGTCCAAAGCAAAATTGTAAACAAGCCACCACAATGACCCCAAGTCACAGCTGAGAGGATGATGATTAACGTTTATAACGGTCTTGTGTACGTCAAGTTTTCTTCTTCTCGAGCATCTTCTTTAAGCCCTCTCGGTCGTTGACAAGAACTTTCTCTATCTCTCTCTTTATGTGGCGATCATGAATAACATCAGTCGAAATGGCTTCATCACCAACTTCACCAGCAACGACCGACCAACGGAACGCAGCGAGGACGGAAATGCTCTCCCCGGCGCTGGGCAGCACAAATGATAAAAGCAAATAGTGAGCCCGGCCATAGTCTCTAGGCAATCCGCGTCACGTTACATTCGGGATGGAATGAGTTTCGTGGAGCCACCACTACTTGACGAAGCAGCTGCAGGGGGAATTTGAATCAAATCCCCCTGGAACGCCCCCCTCTCCTTCCTCCAGTGGGTGGCTGAATCTAGGTTTCAAAAATTGTTCCGAGTGTTGACTCTTGTCATTCACCATTAACGAGAAACTCGTTGCTCGCATTGCTAGGTGGTATACAACCAACATGTGAACGTATCTTAGTTGATGTGTTGGGAAAAAAAAGGGTACAGGTTGAAAATGTAGCTGACGATGTGTTATTATTCATACATTTATGGTTGAAAGTCGGTCGTAGGAGTGGCAGTACATGTATATAATATGGGACACGACTGGCAACAGTCATCGAGAATGTCGAGCATAATAGTTTGCCTGCTTGTGTGCTCTCTTCGGTGGGCTGATGGGGGAGTGCAAAGTGCAAATATTAATGGATCATAATAATACGGACGTCAGATGGGAATTGTATGCTTATGCAGGGTATGAGTATCACTATCGAGTTGTGTAAGCATGGGCTTCTTGAAACGATCAGGTGGAAATATTCAAAGCATCCATGTGGAATGAATTTTGTACGAAGAGTGACACGTGATTTCATCTCAAAACTGATTGAGTATCATTGTGATTTACTAGGATACTAGGATCTTGCATGAGAACTATATTTTCGAAAGGAAAATTTTCATCTGATGAACGTTAAGTTAATGTTTAGTAAAAGTGGAATGACAAACTTTGTGTGTTTGTCAATAACACAATCGTTGCTAATCTTATCGCTGAAGTTACAACCAGAGATGTTTGTGCTGTTCAGTTTATGCAAACGTTGGAAATCCTTATTGAAAAAACACCTACTGTTTAGTTTATCTAACACAAATTGTACCATCATCTACACATGACTTTAAAGTGGGGACAGTAGCACATTGAATCTTCCGGTCTGCTTCTTAGCATCTTGCTATGGGTAGCAGGTGATTATCCACCGATTGCCCGTCAACATGTCAAGTTTGGAAGACGTCTTGCATCTCAAGTTTTAATAATCCGCCCAGTATATCTCAAAACATTGCGATTGGTTGAGCGGACTGGAGATAATGAAATCCGGTTGGTACAAAACAGATGAGCTTGTAAACCAATTGAAGCAAAAACTTGCCAGAAAGTGCGGAATGCTTCTAGGGACTCTCATTTCAATTAATCTTTTAATCGTAATTTAAAGTGGATTAGAATATATTGCTGTTCTGAAAGTTCAACTTGCTTGATGCAGATATTCGTTCCAGGAGTAAAATAGTTTGCAGAAAGTAGTTGTACAAATTGAAAGAGTGAACCCAATGAACAACCACAATCACACTTTGTGAGTGACCCCAACAGCATCCTTACTATTGGTTCAAATCGATCCAAATTGGCTCTCAAGTGTTGCTTAAAAAAAAAATTCACCTTGTTTACCTCATTAAACCGCAACCACACTTTGTGAGTGACCCCCAAACATTGCTGTTCCGGAAGCGTGTGGAGGCTGTTATCGCAGCAAGTGGAAACTGGATCAATGATTAACATAGTTTAAGACTCTCAGAAACATCCCCCTTTTGAATAAATAAAAAAAATGGAAACCGAAATTGTTGAGATTTTTTTTAAATTTTGACATTACTTTGACAATGTTGCAAACATTACCACGCATGCGGTATTTACAAATTTCCGACACGGTAAGCTTCCTTTACCCATTAATGGGTACGATTAAATGGGTAGACGCCGTTTTACGGTAAAATGGGTAAAAATTTCCACAAGAGGAATAACAATAATAATAAATTGTACCCATTAATAGGTAAAGGAAGCTTACCGTGGATGTTTTTTTTTTTTTTTTTTTTTTTTTTTTTTTTTTTTTTTTTGAAAAAAAAAAAAAATATCTTTTGTGTGGGGTTTATAAAAGGTTGATTGAAATTCAATTTTTTAAAAAAAAGTGGGAGACAGAGAAAAAGACAGAAAACAAAAAAGGAAAAAAAAAAACAAACAAAAAAAAAAAAAAAAAAAAAAAAAAAAAAAAAAAAAAAAAAAAAAAATAAAGAAAGAGGAAGTTGATATGTTTTTTTTTTTGTGTTTGGGTGGTTTGGTTTGGGTTTGGTTAAAATGAATGAGATTTTATTTTGTGTTGTTTTGGGGGGGGGGGGGGGGGGGGGGGGGGGGGGGGTCGCGTAGTGAATGTTATCACCATGAGCGCGAGAGAGCAGGATGATTTATTTAAATTAGTCAATACGTCTATCCAAGGTTGACCAGGAGGCTCGTAATGGGATCAACAAATGTTCGTGCCCCGAGCGAATTAAAGCGGTGCCCGGTCCAGTAAGGTTGAGACAACGGGGCTAAGACAGCCTATTACAGGGTGAGAGAGAGATGAATAGTGGCGATACAATGCAGAAATCAATTCTGGAATATCGGTAAGCTTGTCTTATTTTTCTTTCTCTATTCGGGGCACCTGTACAGTCGATTAAGACCGTTCACGGCCCATTTTGCTCTAGAACTCACGTTATAATCCTATAAGAATCCAAATTCCAACTCCAGATGTCTATGAAGGTAGCATGAGATCTCAGCATCTTCTTAAGTAGACATCTAATCAACACTCCCATCCCTTGCTGATCATAAGGACCTGGCCAGGTGTTGAAAAAAGAAATCGATGGACGAAGAGCCTCTCACACCCAAGGCAGCTCTTCTGGCGCTTCCATCGTCTCTACAGCAGTCTAATGCGTCTAGGTAGAGTTGGTCATAATAATGAAAATGTTGAGAAAGGGTTCAATGTAGACAACCGAGCTGTCAGGTAGCTCCAGCTGACCCCAAAAGAATGTTTCTCTTTATGTAGTTGCATTCTCAAATAGCCATTCAATCCTCAACTATCAAACATCCATTCATCCAAACAAGTACAGAACATTGCTTGCAATAAAACTAAATGGGACTAAAAATAAGCTCGAAATGTAACTTTGAAGAAAATATCCTTAATCCAATACATAATTGTGACTGTTTTTCTTTTTTCAATAACAACCCGTCTCCATTACTTATTTTCTGGAATTTCTCGATTTACCTGGGCCAACATCGCATTTCCTGGAACTCGCTAAAGTTATCTCTAATTCCCAATTGCAGAAACTTCTAACATTAACAGGTCATTAATAGATTTTCCTCCCTATTGTAGGTTTTGGACTTCGCCCTGTCGATGCCAAATGGTTGTATGTCAACGGGGCTAAACCCTCAATCCACTTACCATTGGTATTCAAGATGGTTCAAGATGGAGAAACATTCTAGTCAGATTGACACCAGACTGGAGCTGTTAGAAGCTGCAATGAAGAAGTCCTACTCGATTCGGAGAAAATCGATCAAATTTCGGATGAAATAAATGAAAAAGATGCAGCCGAGTCGAAGGAAAGTTCTACAGATCGCAAGGTTCGTTTGGAAGCGCTTGCTGAACGACGTAGTCAGGAAAGTGAGGCAATCATCCAACAAACGGAAGACACTTATTGTGAGCTAAAGTCATCACTGCAGTCCCTTCAAGATTGTTCGCCCCCCGGATTGTCTTCTGCAAACCCTCCAGTAGTTCCCACCCAGACGGCAACTAATACAGCATCAACCGTGAAGCTTCCCGAATTACGATTACCAAAATTCGGTGGTCGGCTTCGGGATTGGGTTACATTCCGTGACATGTTCAAAAGCTTGATCCATCGGAACAGACAGCTATCCGACATGGACAAGTTTAGCTATTTGCGGTCTTCACTTGTCGGCGAAGCATTGCAAGCGATTGGATCATTGGAGATGACGTCGGCGAACTATTCTATTGGCTGGGATCTACTGCAAAGGCGCTATGAAAACTTCGAAGGACCAAATCCGGTTTGAAGGACCAAAAATGTTCTTACCGGTACCATAGAGAAAACCTTTCTTCGGACATTTGGCGAATATTGACCGTTAAACACACTCTTGACCTTTCACAATACAACGACTTCATTGAAAAAAGTAAACGGGTTTAAGAGCTGCGGTTTATTAGTAGCTTCTGCGCGCACGAATGATATCGAACTAACTCTGCCCTGGTATATGGAACGATACCCAAGGGTCAGTGATAAAAAACATCGAAAAATACCGATCGTATACGATCAGTCCTATCACTGTCTAGCGAACGCATTATATAATGATAAGGAACGAAGCAATAGATAACAATATGAGAGTGGACTGTATTGTTCCTGCATTGTGGAACATGTTTGGGTTGCCAGTATTCAAAACGTTTACTAATCCTCGACATTGTATGTGTGCGATTCCGTGCATGTGTGCGAAGGCGAAATGAAATAGGCCAGTTCACGATTTGCAAACGTCAATTTCCTCAACCCGCTACTTCGTTTTACCCATCCGCTCTCGAAAACAATCAACCAAAACATGTCGATTGCTACGATCACAAACTCGTCTTCTAGCAGGTTATGAGACAGACGTACAAGACCAAACTTTCAGTTTGTCATTGATCTTTAGATTGGAAATGTGTATTTCTTATTTCATTTACTCTCACGCAAATGTTAGCCAAAGCGACTGTGACGACAAACGGGATGCTTCGTTCAAAAACAAACAAATGCAAGAGACAGCAGGCTTCACGTTACAATACCGGTGCAAACAAAGAAGAGAGGATACATGGGCTCTCTCAAAAGCAACAGTGATGCCATAGCTGCCGCTCAACAGCGAGGCATTATTTATCGTTGGGTACTACACGGAAAAAAATCCGTGTTCGAATCCGTGAACGGCAGTCATGAATTCGAGAACAAGCAAAAGTACACCGTGAACTGAATCACGTAATCGGGAACTAGTTCACATTTTTGATCATTTTTGAATCATGAAAACGTGAACTAGTTCACTGTCCGTTTTCATTTTCGTGAACGCTTTTGTTTCTGTGTATTGGAAAGCTCCAAAACATATTTTTTATTG
Source organism: Aedes koreicus (assembly GCA_024533555.2). Classification (NCBI taxonomy): domain Eukaryota; kingdom Metazoa; phylum Arthropoda; class Insecta; order Diptera; family Culicidae; genus Aedes; species Aedes koreicus. The sequence continues at coordinate 165,942 of JAHHFK020003524.1, forward strand.
CATATGATAGTGCCAGATGATGGACAATATAATCATAAGCATAGATCAACCTCCAATGACTGGAAGAAACATAAAATAAGTAGTGATTTCAGATTATCTAAATATGTTATAGATTTAACTCAATAATCAGCATCACATTCTGGCAAGAAGCCTAGATGTGAGAGAGAGCTGATGAAGACATGCCCTTCGGTACACGCGATTAAATGCAAAATACACAAAGGCACAATTTGAGCGAACTTCTTCAGCAGGTAAGATACTGGTGGTTTTCTAGATGATGTATTTTAAATCTTCAAAATGACAGTAATAAATTGGTAATCTATCATGATTCACGCATTGAATCATTGGCCCGATAGATAAAGCTTATGATCGTATAATTAAAAGTGAAATAATTTGGAAAATGTAGGAGTTATAGACTCATTTCCTAACAACTGATTAAAATAGTGACCCCTGATTAAGCCGTTCTCTTCCCTATGTGAAAAAAGGAAGTGACTTATATTGTTAATATTAATATTCTTTTACACCTGGTTTAAAAAAACAGTTTCTCTAGGTCAGATAGCAATTGAAAAATATCATCAAATTAGAGACCTAGGAGTTATATTTAATTGACTCTAAGTTATCCTTTGCTGATCACTACAATAATATCATCTATAAAGCAAATAACATGCTTGGGTTTATTAAAAGATATAGTTTGCATTTCAACGACCCGTACACATTAAAAAAAACTATATGTGGCATATGTGAGGCCCATACTAGAATACTGTAGCGTTGTTTGGGCTCCATATCAAGGAACATATGTAAACCGCATAGAATCGGTTCAGAGACAGTTTGTGTTGTTTGCACTAAGAAAATTAGGTTGAACACGTCTGCCATGACCATCATATGAGTCGCGATGTTTGTTGATTAATTTAGTAGGACTTCAAAGGCGAAGAAAGTTCGCCATGATTGCTTTCATAGCTGATGTTATTGAGGAACGAATAAACAGTCCAGAAATATTAGAAAACTTAAATTTTTATGCTCCTACTCGCTCTCTTAGAAATATAAATTTATTTTTTATTAACAATCAAAGAACGAACTATGCCAAAAATGCTCCGGGCTTCAAATGGTGAGTTGACAACTTCGAAGGAGGGTGCGAGCGATCTCTCGTCCTCACAAGTTCCTACCTCACGCCTCCACGAGTCATATGATCACAAAAGACTGCCAGCTGAAACATGGAGACGCTGGTTGACGTAGCCTGGGCAATGTTGTCAATCTGACAATAGCGAAGTGAGGGGGTGCGACTGAAGATCGTGTACCTAAAGTCATATTGTATTTTTTTGCATTCTCATTTTAATAATAATTTCAGCACGCTTTAGAATCATCGGCATCGAAAGCTCTCAATTAATAACTGTGGAAGTGCATTTGGAACACTGAGTTGAGAGCAGGCAATAAGCAATTTGTGAAAGCAATAAGCTTGAAATGCTATGTATAATAACGCTTTAGAATCATCTGCATTCCAAAACCATGTAAGAGCCTAGAACAACATGACAGGCATCAAACGCTCAAATTGTTTTTCAGCATTTCAGCATAATACTTAATTTAAAATTGCACTTCTAAACTTCAACTACTATATTCATAAAAGACTGGCATGTGTTTATAAGCAATGTAGGATTATATTTTAATATTGTGTTTAGTGGTATTATGGTAACATAGCCATTATTTCAGAAATCATCAAACCGGACTCTTCGATCACTTCGATTGCAACCTTTGAAATGTTACTAGAACAGTATAAAGAAAAATTTTACAACATGTCTTATAAAATAATATCTTTTGTTGACATTTTATCTCAGATATTTGGAATGATCTATTCTGTTTTCAGGTTTTCCTGGACTAGAAGGATAATTATACATAACTAATTTTTATCTATTTTTCAGTAACAATCCATTGGATGTACCATTTAAGTTTAAAATTTGAATTAATTAGCATTCGTGTCTATAATGGTATCCTAATTTTTGTACAAAATTTACTAAATATTAAATAACACATCCCCCGTTATGTGGGGACCATCAGGGCACCCAAGTAAAACGATTTGGATAGGGAGCATGGGACTGCCTCCTCCCTATTGTTAACATTTCGCGGAACGAGGGCGGGCTCTTCGACCCCATCTATTGGGTTTATTCTGTCAAACGAGGGCTCGATTCTAGTGCTGTCTGTGTGACCTAGCTTTTGGAAGGAGATTATTTTCCCTATATTCGCGGGTTTCACGTAAGTGTATCTGCTTACGGGTCCGCCCAAACGTTTTTGGCCCTTCATACAGGAGCTTGATGATCACAAACTATAATAGAATCCTGATCAAATCGTTTTTCAGATTATTCCACTGCTATGGGAAGTTACCTTGCTACAATAGATGGTAGTATTACATCATCATCATCATCATCATCATCATCACAATCAAAGAACGAACTATGCCAAAAATGCTCCTTTAAATAGAATGATGTCCTGTTTCAACACATATAGCGAAACGATTGATATCACAATGAATAAAACTACACTTAAAAAGCTTTTTTTTTTTTGCTAGGCTAACTAGACAATAGTTAATTGAAAACTCTTAGAATTAAGGCAAAAATGTAACAAGGTCTACGAAATGATTGACGACAAATAAAATAAAATAAAATTCAATTCGTAGATTTCTCAATTATAAATCAATGTATGCATGGAGAACTAAACTGGGAACAATGACTGTATAATCACGTCCACAAGAGCGTCCACCCTTTCACGACCCATTAATTCGCTGAAAGCCGTTACATTTTTGTTACTTACATTCTCAATCCTGAATGTATTTGCCGCATGGCCCCGATCGACAGCTCCAATTATAGGAATTACATTCCGATAATAAAGCCTCCAATTCGATTCCAAATTGTTTATTTTCCACTTGAGTCGGTTACCCCGTGACGGCAGGTCAATTTACGAGCACTCTCCGCTCGCTTTCCTGCTTTCCAACGCGAAAATGGACAAAGCCATTAAGCACTCGACCTTCATCGAGCGACGACCGCCCAATTCTGCCGGCACTAGGAACGGTCGATCTTCGCCAGAAGCAGAAAGTTTCGCGAAGACGATGACCCATCGGAAAAGGCACATTCACTTTTTATGTTCTCATTAACACGCACACACGCACACTTCCGTCAAACTTTGAAATTTGTCCTATCATTGGCCATGATCACCGTTACGCCTGCCCGGAACAATGTAATCCAGCGAATCATGATTAATTAATGCCGATCCAAAGTAGAAGTGAGCATTCTCTTTTTTTTTTTCGAACTAAAATTAACATCATCATCATCCTCATCATCATCATCATCATCGTGGGCTGAACAACAACAACAACTAACAGCAGCGATCTCAGTCAGTTGAGTGGTTATTAACGACAACGGTAGTTAGTGTTCAGAACAGGGGCAATTGCCGGGAGCCGAGCCATTCCACACCTGCTACCACTGCTACGAATAAAAGCGCCTAGCGCCTAGCAGACGGGGTAGAGGTAAACAGTGAAGCATCACTTTTAGCATTGTTCAACTACGGAGCTCGAAGAACGGTTGTTCCTGCCCTGTGACACAATTGCCATTGTGGAGGCGCACGCGACTAGCCGACATTTTTACGCCACGCCACTACTAGCGGCAGTGTGATTGGATGAAATGTGAGTGCCGGCGGGAGGTACGAGGCAAGGTCCAATGTTGGGGTTAGGAGAGTAGTTTATGCTGACAACAACAACAACCGAGACGGTGTTGTTTATTCGGTGGTGATTTCTATGCGACCGGACAGGAAGTTTATAGATTGAGCTGTTGATATCTAAACGACAGTGAATGTAACTTGCATTAAGCAGATTTCAAGCATATTTCTGTGAGTTTTAGCTTGAGATTATCATTGGAATGATGTTGGATGATATTTCAAATTGTGGTTTAAATCGATGCACAACTTCCTTAAATACCTCCTATAGAGCATGCATTTGTTTATTTCAAGCCCTGTTTCTGCACTTTTTTAGTAGACCAAGAACAGGCATAGCCTTGTGAAAAATTACGAAGGCAATTACCGCTTTCCGCAAGACTTCCGAAATCATTTCCCATGTCTTATCAGCATGCACACTGCGCTTCCCCGGAGCAGTCAAATCACATACCGTTCTGCTCTGCCAACAGCTGCAGAGGAAAGTGATAGTGCTTCTCTTCATTCAGCAGTAGCAGTCAGCAACAGGAAACGAAACCTGACACAACGGTCCCAGCAAAGTGTAGCTCTTTGTCCTGGATGGATAGTGGCACCTCTCTCATTAGCATTTTGGATCTTTAGCAGAACGGCAATGGGTATTCTGAAACCACGAATGCGTGGCTTCTTCGAAAAACTGTGGTTCCCTGATAACTATAAAGGAAGCCATACACCGAGTGTCATCAAGATAGAGCATTTCTCTGCCAAATGAGCAAATGACTGAACTCGACCCTCTCCGATTTGGATGAAACTTTGCACATGTCTTCGGAATTGGTGACGATGGATTTTCCGCCGGTTAAGGGAATTTTTTGACTCAAGACAAATTTTTCAAAAGGGCGTATGTGTTTTGTCATGCGTATTTTTCAAAAAATCATAACTCGAAAACCGTTGGTTGTAATAAAATCTGAGATCTGGTTGTCTGAGAAAGAGTTGTAGTTAATTAATTTGACTTTATGAAAAAAATATGTACACTGTAAAAAAAAAAATTTTTCATCAAAAAAAATTAAAAATTAAACTTAAAAATCAATTAGCAAATCTGTCCAACGTACGATTTTTATATTTTTTTTTTTTTTCAAAAAGGCTTTGAGTCATAAGAAGAAGAATAGAAGTTGTTCTACGATGGAGCAACTTAAGATAAAAATGTTCTTAGAAGTAAGAAAAATTCAAGTTTTTTCTAATTTGTTGTTTTTGCATAAATAACCATATTTTAATAATATAATACGATTCTTCTAGTGATTTTAAACAAAAATGCTCTTGGTGAGTAACATTCTAAATGTATCCGTTTTCGAGATAATTTGAAATTAATGTCGAAAAAATTGCTTTTTCCATTAAAATATCCCTTTTTCAAATGTTAGTCGTGATTGTCCATCTACAAAAGTATTCTTTTCAAATTGTACATAAAATTTTCTACAATATACCTTTTATTACCGAGAATACTAGACAAACTGATTCCTGATATTTACTGTAGGTAGCACGACAAAATTTGCTGCTTTTACTTACAGTATATCATGAAAACCTAACCCGAAACAAAAATAATTAGTATTCATGTTAGTGTACAAGCGTATTTTGTTCAGGTAGAAACATAATGTATTTAATTAGTTAAACTGCTTATAACAGTAAGAATACAATTGTTACGCCAATTTATACCGATTCATGCATTCCCTTTGGTGTTGACAGAAAATATAATTTACATGCATACCCCTGCACATACCAATATTTCAAAAAAGTACCTAAAGTGCGTACCTAGTACGTATAAAAAGGATTACATTACAAAGTCATGACATCCGTTTAACAGTGTCTTTCATAAGTAGCGTAAAGTGTAAAACGATTTGAACGATTAAATTTGAAAACAAAGCATTGTTGTAAACCTTTTCGTGAAATCGGGAGACGGTTTTCGCCTAAATTAGAAATTTAACTGACAAGTTAATTGAAAAACTTTTATCCATGCAGTGTACGGTCCATTTGGACACGTCATTAAGAATTTGTGATTCATATCGGTTATATTCGTATCGTCGTAATCCTGTCGAAAGAGTGGAGCAACCAGAAAACGGTGGACATGACGAAGCACCAGCCACATCACGGAACGATTTGAAGGAAATACCATCGGCAGCTTCAATTACCTCGGCATCTTCTCAGGACAGTGACCTACCGGATTATTCCAGGATACACAACATTGAGTTATTCAATAATGGAATTGCAGGAATAAATGTGTCTCCGATATCCATTGAAGAATTTAAAAACGATAAATACCGTCGGCAAAAATTTGCCGAAATTGTAGCAGGTATTAGAAAATATCTATTCAGCTTACCACCACAAGAAGAAGTCGAAGAGTTAGCTGCATTGAAAACAAAGGTTGTGGAATATGATGAAATTATTTCCAAATTGAAAGGAAAATTCATAGAACCAGATTGTTCGAGAATAGATAAAATACGTATATTAACAGTTTTGCCTAATTCGTGGACGATTCAGCAGATAACGAGCAAATTTGAAACAAACAAATACCTTGCATTACAAGCAAAAGAATTGGCAGCCGAAAATGGAGTATTGGCTACCCCCAACGACAGATCGGGGAATCGTTTGAATCCGGATATAAAGAATCAAGTGATACAATTTTTTGACGAGGACGACATCAGCAGATCCATGCCGGGACAAAGAGATTATGTCTCTGTAAACACTAATGGTAAGCGTCAACAAATTCAAAAACGGTTATTACTTTCATCACTTAGACAAACTTTCACTCGATTTAAAGAAGTCAGTGCATATAAAATTGGATTTAGTACTTTTGCAGCAGTACGATCAAAACATTGTAAATTGCTAAATGCTTCAGGTTCTCACAACGTTTGTGTTTGCGCAATTCACGAAAATATTGATTGAATGCTTCACAGTTTAAAAAAATATTCATTCAACACTGATTGTAATCAACATTTTGAGAAGTTATTGTGTAATTCATCATCAAGATCAAAATATTGTTACCTCCATGAATGCGAAAATTGTCCCACGCTGTCAGAATTTGAGATAAGATTTTTAAAAGAACTTGAGGAACATAACTTGTCTGATATATCGTTCGAACAATGGATTACAACTGATAGATGTAATTTAGAAACGCTATTAAAACCTGTCGATGAATTTGTTGAATATTTTAGCGAGAAATTAGAAAAACTATTAACTCATGATTATATAAAAACAAAGCAATCTAAATTTTTAAAAGATAAAAAGTCTTCATGAAAAGAAGGAGAAGTAGTTATTATTTGCGATTTTGCAGAGAATTATTCATTTGTACTTCAGGATGCTGTTCAAAGTCATCATTGGAACAATGATCAGGCTACAATTCATCCGTTTGTTATTTATTATATGGAGTCAGGAATGCTTAAAAATCTAAGTTTTTTTTTGTAATATCAGAAGTTCTAAGGCATGATACTATTGCGGTACAAGTACATATTTATTTCTAAATTACTAACGTATTTAAATCAACTAATGAATATAAAAAAGGCCATTTTTATGTCTGATGGGGCTGCTTCCCAATACAAAAATAGAAAAATTTTTGCAAGCCTCTGCAAGTTTAAAGAGAAATACAACATTGATTCTGAGTGGCATTTTTTCGCAACTTCACATGGTAAGGGACCATGTGATGCAATTGGCGGTGGGTGGCACATTAAAACGAATGGCAACAAGAGCAAGCTTGGCCAAACAACATGAAAATCCAAAAGAAATGCGAAAACTCTGGGGGGGTGGGGGTAGAGAGATATTAAAAAAAATTTCCAAAAAAATACTTTTTTCTTTTTTCTCAGAAGGAAAATAAGAAGGGGGACGGGGAAGGGGGGAGTGAGCTGGCAACAAACAAAAAACATCCCGGATACAGAAATAACACTCCTTTATTCCAGTTGGACAGGGCTGGCAAATGTCATTTTCAATGAAAAATGACCTACGATTCTTACCGAACTACGACTGAAAATCTCATCGGGCGAGAAAACGACGATGGAGATTTTTTTCTAAATCTCATCGAATTTTTCGTCATGACAGCTCGTGACAGTGTTTTGGTCATCGCTATTACAAGCACATTTATTGATATAATTGTAAGTCTCATAACAAAACTTGAAATAAAATGTCCACTCTGTCGATAACATATTATTGCTTGGCTAGTTTCAATTAGTTTAGTTGGAAATTTGTAAAACAAAAACTCATAAGACAAAATCTCATGACTACATGATGGTGTGAGAATGACAAGAAATCTCATGATAGTTCATTTCTTCTCGTGATAGTGAGATGGCCTGTTTTTTCATTGTCACATGATGGCCGTGAGATTTACCAGCTCTGGTTGCAGATAACAAAATCGCTGCGAAAATATTTTCAACTGACGAAATACTGAGTTTTCATAATATTTATAGGAAATGGAAAATAGTATAGTAAAAATGTAAATACAATTTTTTTTAAAAAAAAAAAAAAAAAAAAAAAAATAATGAAGAAAAAAAAAAACACAAAATTTTTTTGGGACCTGTAATAGAAAAGGGGAAATGTAAAATTTGTATTTGAAAAAAATATGGGGAGGGGGAAAAATGGGAAAACCATTTTGACTAACAAATTATCTCGAAAACGGGTACATATAGGATGTTGCTCATCAAGAGCATTTTTGTTTGAAATCACTAGAAAAATCGTATTATATTATTAAAATATGGTTATTTATGCAAAAACAACAAATTGGTAAAAACTTGAATTTTTCTTACTTCTAAGAACTTTTTTATCTTAAGTTGCTCCATCGTAGAACAACTTCTATTCTTCTTCTTATGACTTAAAGTCTTTTTGGAAAAAAAATTATAAAAATCGTACGTTGGACAGATTTGACATGATTTTTAAGTTTATTTTTTGATATTTTTGAAGAAAAAAAAATTTTTTTTACAGTGTACATATTTTTTCAGAAAGTCAAATTAATTAACTACAAATTCTTCTCAGACGCAATTTTATTACAACCAACAGTTTTAGAGTTATGATTTTTTGAAAAATACGCATGACAAAACACATACGCCCTTTTGAAAAAAATGTCTTGAGTCAAAAAATTCCCTTAACCCGCGAAAAAATTCATCATCACCAATTCCGAAGACATGTGCAAAGTTTCATCCAAATCCGAGAGGGTCGTGCAAGATTTTGACTTTTTCCGGCTGATTTCATCTGGAAACGCTCCATAGTCACCATCCCACTGGTGTGCAGCTCTCATTTTAATGCAATTCAGATGAGAAATCTCACTCGGACATGATGAACTACGACAGACCGACTGAATGTGTCGGGATTTTCTGCATCCTTCCACGTAAGGCACATATAGAACGGCAGCGAAGGAAAAGAAATGCGCAATTTACAAATCTCATTTATATTCGAATTAGGTTGCCTCCAGCATTCCACGTCTCGGAGAACTTGACGTGTGACGAGGAAGACCAACAATTGGCAAAATCTTGTCGATCTACCTACGCATTCAACAGATTTTCAACCCTTTTCAGAAGGGTGTGGGGAAATTATGCGTACTGCTTACTCTCACCGTCTTGAAGCGAAGATTGGGTGCGAATTTGTGCGCGACGAGCCGAGAAATTACTCTTGAAGAAGCAGCCGAGAAGATAGCACTTATGCTGCGTGCCGCGGGTGAAGAGCGTAATTTTCGGTTTTATTACGCCATCGAACCGAAGCAAAGCAGTTAGGCACTTGCAGCTTTCGTATTATTCAATTCAACTGAGCACGATTGCGGTAAATTGAACACTGTTTCCCCCTGATAATGGCGAGGTGCAAAGTCGGCAAGCTAGAATAAATAGACGTTTATGTAAATTTTCGTTGCTACACATGTGCGTGCACACTCCTTCTATGATTCACGTCGTCAATGTTCTCTAACCAATCTCCAGCTGTACCAACCACTTTCCCATCAAATTAACACCCTGGAAAACAAACAAACAACCTGTTGATCCAAATATTTCGATCTTCTCTTCATCAATTTCAGCAAAACAAACCCAAAGGACACGCGCTTCGAAAATAGATTTCAGCTTCCGAACCGAACGGAACCAAATTCAACTAGACCAGACCGGGTTTCACCGGAGATGGGATGACTCATTCGCGTACCAATTTACACCTGCCCGTAGGCAATTTGCAGCAAACGCGCGCGAGAAAGTTGCCAAGACGACACCTGAGTTAACACCGAAAAATTCCTCTCCCGCCTTGAAGCCACTAGCTTTTTTTTTTTCCTGAGCTATAATCGCAAAGCAATTAATGCCTGAAGAGCGAGGTTAAAAAATGATGCACTAGACGTTGTTTATACCAACATATAGAGCGGAAGGCCACACTTTATTCCGGTTCGCAGAAGCAGCGCGAATGGGCGATAATTGAAGCCATTATACATTTACGCACCACGCATAGCTTCAGGTTAGGTGGGTCATTAAAAAGAAGAAAAAATCGTTTCTTTATTTAGAACCTTCAAAACGACGATCGACGCCATTAATCCATGTTTCCATCATAAAATCCCAGTTTTCGGCTGCTCGTCTCTGAAAAAAAAGTGCTCTCTTGTTTTCCAGTGCGATGAACAGCGAGTGGAGCAGCGACTGTTTGCATACGGATTTAACGGGTCGGTTAGTAGATTGTTTATGTTTGAAGATTTCCGCTGTCAGTTCTTATCTCCTTTTTCTGCGCTCTTCGACAGACATCCCAAGAGCGTAATGTTCTTTCCGTTTAGTTTATTTTTTAGTGCTTTTGAAACCACGATTTCAACCGTGGTTTTGAAATGGGCATAACATGCTACACACTTGGAAATTAACTACGATTGTTGTAATTTTTACAGAACTCGGAACATCTGAATGTTCGGTTGAACTTAGAACTTAATTTTAATTGTTGTTTTGTTCAAAAAAAAAAAAATCAGAACACGGTCAACCTTGTTGAATTTATCAAATCTTGAAGTCGTATTGAATTAAGAAGTTAACTGAGGATCAGCTCAAACACAACAAACTGGAATGAATCCTGATGAGTGTGAGCTTTTTTAGTGGAATACCTGTAACTAGAAAATGATAAGAAAGATTAGTAATTTCCATTTAATTCCAACTACCTTGTTTGCTTATCTTGACAGATTCGGGTATTTCGTCTACAATGTGCAGACTTCTTCAGTGTCGTGTACTAGTATTAGAACACTAGTACACAAATAAGTACACTAGTATTAGTATTAGTATACGACACTGAAGAAGTCTGCACATTGTAGAGAAATACGCGTATCTGTCAAGATAAGCAATAAAGGTAGTTGGAATTAAATGGAAATTACTAATCTTCCTTCTCATTTTCTAATTAAACTGGAATGCCCATATTGTATCGAACAGCTAAGGCCAGTGGCGCTCAATCCGACAATCAGGTCACTATGACATTCACGAATGTCAAATGCACTTGTTTAGCAGATGTTGCGGCTTCGTTTGCCTTCACGAGTGTATCACCCTAAGACATTTTGCGCTTGCTGCTCTAGATTTTGATCGCATCCTGTTCTGAAACATGAGATAATCTCGTTTGTATCTGTAAGCGTATTCTATGAGGATTCTGAGCAGGTCCTCCCAGGTTCCATGGGAAATTTTCGATACAAACTCTCTTAAATTTTCAATTGGAGGGAGGGTGGCCGAATCTACCTGTTTTTATTTTCGCATAAGGAGTGTATCGAATATAAGCTATCCACATACATTTGCGTTGTACGCATGTATTTGTGATGCTTTTTTTATGCTCTGAACACTGCATGCTGTGCGTTTGACTGTCAGCTTTCTTTTGTTTACTTGTTTGTGCGGTTCAAATTCTGCGTTTTCAAAATGTCGCGTATTGAAAAGGAAGTGAAAATTAAGGTTCTGGACACATGGCTAAGTGAGAAGCGGCGAAGCGGTTTGGAATTCATCATGCGAGTGTTAAAACCATCATTAATAAGTTTGGGGAACACTATTCTTTAGATGAGCTACCAGGAAGAGGCAGAAAACCCGGTTCTTCCAACACGAAACTGGATCAGAAAGTGGTATCTCTAATCATGAAGAACAAATCAATGTTAATACGTGATTTGGCCAAAAAAGCAGGAACGAGTGTCAGAATGATCCAGCGTATCAAGAGGCGAAACCACTTGAAGACCTACAAGAAGCAGAAAATCTCGAAACAAAGTGCAGAACAGCAGAAGCGAGCAGCAACAAGGGCCCGGAAATTGTATTCGCGTCTTTTGCAGCGTCCGGATGCATGCGTTTTGATGGACGATGAGACCTATGTAAAGGAGGACTCAAAAACCCTTCCAGGTCCACAATACTTTACTGCCGTCGTTGGGGAGGATGTGAGCGATGCGGACAGGTCGATTCAAGTGGAGAAATTCGGTCGAAAGGTACTGGTATGGCAAGCAATATGTTCGTGTGGTTTGAAGTCAACCATTTTTTACACTACCGGAACTATAAATGCGGAAATCTATCGATCTGAGTGTCTCCAGAAGAGATTGTTGCCTTTATATAAGAAGCATAGTACACCTCCACTGTTTTGGCTGGATTTAGCGTCGGCTCACTATGCCAAAACCACTCTCAATTGGCTTGCGGAAAAGGGTATAGATTTCGTTGAGAAAAATACCAATCCACCAAATTGCCCTCAGCTTCGACCCATCGAACGGTACTGGGCAATCGTGAAGAGGGTCTTCAAGAAGACGGGTAAGGCAGCTGGGAACATGCAGGAGTTCAAAAAAATTTGGGCTCAAGCGTCCAAAAATTGCGATGCAACACTTGTCCGGAACTTGATAAAGATCATTCGATCCAAAGTTCAAAAATTCGTGAAGGAATAACTTAAATTTCATCCGGTCTTCATTATGTTCAAGTTTAACCTCGTACAATAAAGGATCAATTTTTTGTATGAATAAAATATCGGTTTTCAACATAATTTGAAAGAAAGTTTGTGGATAGCTTATTTTCGATACACTCCTTATGTGCCATTCCATTCGAAGTGACCAAGAAAAAGTGCAAACGTGTATTCGACTTCCACCATTGGGCAATTGGGGGTTTTTACCCAGTGGAAAATTGTGGTGGGGGTTGGCGGGTGGACCACTCCCTTTTTTTAAGTTTTTTAAAAGAAAAATTTCTTTTCCATTACTTGCATCTCCGAAACCATTATGTCTAGAAACAGTCAGTTGGATTTTTTTGAAGGAAATTGTTCAATAAATCCAAAAATTATTTTTGAACAATAGTGTGGCAAACATTTTTGCATTTAAACAATTCAATAACGTCTTCGTCAAATGAATTTAATTTAATTTGAAAAATACCATCGTGTTCCTCATTCTTTTTCGTAAAAATCACTCAAACCTCCAGTTATTCTGAGCCGTTCTGGAGTTACAGCATTTTGTAAGAAGGAAGCCTGTTTTTATACCTGTTTTTTTTTGCCACTAATCCATATTGGAGGAGGAGGAGGAGGAGGAGGAGGGGGTGGGGGTTTGAGAGCAGCTCATCGAATCTTCCGGTCCGCCTCTAAGCACCTTGCTCTGAGGTACCAGGTGTAGGTACCACCGATTGCCTGTCGATCTGCCAAATTTGGAAGACGACTGCATTGAATTATCACAAATTATAATAAAAAAAAAACGTTGCGATTGGTTTAGCGGATTGGAGATAATGAAATCATTGGGTATAGGATCAAGTCTCTCCCGGTTGGTACCAAACTGATGAGCTTGGACATCAATAGAAGCGTAAAGTTTCCAGAAATGCATCTACGGACTCTTATTTTTACCAGGTCCCTCAATCGTAATTTTAAATGGATTGGCATAGATTGTTCATTGGAAGCTTCTACTTGATTGATGTACATATGAGTTACAGTAGTAAAATATTTTGTAGAATGCTGTTATAACAATTGAAAGTTTACAAAAAAAAGAGTTTGCTTCGAGCATCGGCTGTGAACGGTTGTGCCGATGCTTTATTGCGCACTATTTTGCTATCGAGCATGGCGCGCTTCGTATTGCTTTGGTTATCTATTGTACGGCGGCGCGAGTGTACTAACGATTATGAATCATAAATATGATCACAACACTTATCAAGGAGAATCCTGATCCATCGAGCCCTACCCTACCAACATAAAACAATCTCTTTCCTGTGACCTTTGTGGGGATGCAGAGGTCAACACGGTCCTTAAACAGCAAAGGTCACACTAACATTCCTTCCCGATTCCCACCTGATTGCAAGGACGTGGCTGGCGCCGTTATTGATTATCAAAAAAATTGAATCACTGAAACGTGTACAGCGAGAATGGTTTGTTACTCTCAGCCCCATTCAGTTGAAAAACTGACTAACTATTGCCGATTTTTTAAATACGACTGATTTTATTTGACAAACGTATCCTCAAATCCGTTTTTTTTTAACTTGAAGCGTAACATAGGAATGCCAATACGGTCGGAAACCTTGTTAAAATCAGTATACAGCGCTTCGATACGATAGCCGTTGTCCATTGCGTTCAATGTTCCGGAATTTTCTAAAAAGTTTGTGGAAGTTGAACGTCCTTTGTCTATTTACATTTTACACTTGGCTAAATAGTTTTCTATTGACGACAGTTTCAAAAAAGCTTTGGGATGCAATTTCACGATAATTGCGAATGTCAGATTCATAAATAGGTATTAGATACGAGTTTATCCATTATACATTTTTGGGAACTGAGCTGAGTCAAGTGACAAATTGAAGAGCCAAAATAAAGATGAAGTTAGTTCAAATGCAAGATTTTCCATGTTCCAGTAGGATTCCATCAGGTCCCGCACCTTTCGTAGCAACAAGATTTTTCAAACCAACAAGAATGTCCTGAACATGGACCTGACTAACACTAATGTCATTTGAAAATGCAGCAAAGAATGAAAAATAATCTAGATCGCGATCATCATCTGAAAATGTCGCATAAATTTCTTGAAAAAACTTTGCAAACAAGTCACAAATCTCACAAGGGCTTTGAGGGTTTTTGGTCATCTAGATGCATTTTTGAAGGGAAATGGTTTGATTTTAATTTTGTTCTGACATATTTAAAAAACGTTTTAGGACATGATGTGATTTCGTTCTCTGTTCTAAAATTATACTTTTCCATTTTGGGAAGGGTGCGCTTAACTAATTGGTTGATCACAATTTTTGGAGGTTTGTACTAGAGGTGGGTTATTTGTTGATTTTGTGGGGTTTTCCTTCCATTTTTTATTATTAATTTTGTTTATTCTTGTTGATTTTTAGTAATTGGGGGTACTTCTTTGTCTTGTTAGTATGTATTGTTGTATGTATGTATGTATGTATGTAAGGTAGCCACCATCCCTTCTAAGACCTTGTCATGTATGCAGCTCCACTTAATAGCAAGATCAAATTGAGTTACCGGTTTGCATTCACAGTAACGCTGTATAAAGGGCCAAAAACGGTGGGGCGGACCCGTAAGCAGAGACACTTACGCGAAACCCGCGGGAACATAAGAATCTCCTTCCAACGATACGATCCAAAAATTGAATAACCCAATTCGCAATACTCATTAAGCTTTCTACGGGATGGCTTGTTAAGAAGGGCGCGTCACTCTCACTGAAACTGTTGGAGTAGAATTCACAGCACCACAATCGAATCGGTAGGATAAAGAAAATGATACTGTTTGTTCCCTCCTAGACGCCGGTTGTCATATCACTCCATTGTCCAATTCCAGCTTGAGTGATACCCTGATGCTCCCTCCCTTCCCAATATATATTTAATGTCATATAGTAATGTATAAAATATAGTGAATTAATATTATAATTATGATAAATATAGCGATTGAATATTATAATGACAAATAATATAGTGAATGAATATAAGAATGAAAATAACAATTCCATTTGTGGACCTGAAAGTTTAGACAATGTAGCTGCGAGAAAAAAAATGATTTAAAATTATCTCATCAAACTTGGAATATCCATGGATAATCTGAAATTATATAGCAATAGAATGGTAAACCCAAAATTTCGATGTGCTGTTCCGTTTCCTTGCAATAATTTATGTAGTGAGTCTCATCGGAAATAGCGATTTTAATGAAATGAATTTAAATGTAATTATGTCACCTCATTTAATATCATAACATAAAATAATAAACTGACGTTAAAATATAAAATAATAATACCAGCAAGCCAGTAAACTATAGTAGAATACATATATCCGTAACTAATCTGATCATCCACTCATCGAAAGACTTCCACTGTTGCAGTTTCTATTGAAATAAGATCTACTAAGATTAGAATTTGTTTTCACAATAAGAGTCAGAGAACATAATAAGCGTAGGTACAAGATATAAGACATCTACTGGTTTGTTACTGAAAATAAAAATTAGATGTGTATTAATTTCATAATAATATTGGAAAAACTGAAGACAGCTAATAATAAGGCGAAATAAATTTCAGATGAGTATGAATCTAAAAACGGAATCTTAATAAAACTAAAAAAATAAAAAAATAGGAAATTGAATTTTTCTATAGCTCTTGTACACCCATAAATGATTCCTCATGTCTGTGAAATAGGAAATGAATGATTGTAAACTGTTAGGTTTTGAATTAATATATATTTCTGATGAAGAAGGAAAGTGCTTTTTTAAGTAGAATTTTCCGAATATGATCCTTTCTAAAAAAAAAAAAAAAACAATAAAAACCTTCCTATCTTTTCAAATACATAACGTAAGTTAGATGAGCTATAACTGACAAGGATGCATAAATGCGAAGCTGAAAATGACTTATAAAAAAGCATACAAAATGTAGTGAATGGATGTTATAATATAAAACGATAATAATTTCATTTGTATTTATGTGTCTGCAGATTGTGGTCCTGCTGCAATTGTATACGGACCCGCTTATCCACCATGAACCTGAAAGCTTAGATAATGTATCATGGCCACCAGAAAAAAAAAATGATTTTAAATTATTTTACAAAACTTGGGATATCCATGGATGATCTGAAATTGTATATAAAGAATAATGAACCTAAAATTTCGATGTGCTGCTCTGCTAATAAATGTGATATAACCACAATGGAACTGACTCTTAGCTTCGGGTCTTGATCCCTACTGAGCCCTTGCGGCACGTCAAGCCGGCCAGTTCAGCGCAAGGGTTTTAAAACGTCAGCATTAATTATTTAAAAAAAAAACCTAGAGGGGACATCTTTATTTCCTTCTTTCTGATTGTTTGTTTGTCAATTGTTTTTATTTATCTATTTTTTATTTTTCTTTTTTTTATTCAAATTTGTGGAAAATAGAAACAGATACAAATGCGTGCTTTTCGGCACTAAAGGGTGTACGGAATCAAATTGCGACACACATAAATATTCGGCAAAATTCGCCCGTTCAACCAATCATCTTCAAACTTTCAGGGAGTTAAATAAAACATGTTATGAATATTTTCCCATGTTTGTTTTATTCAATTTCAATTCCATATCCAAATGCACGAACCTTCTTCTTTACACTACTCTTAAGGTCCTGTACAACATTGGGACCAACTTTTTTTGCGTGGCAATCCATTTTTTCTTCATATCTTTCTCCGATTTAACTTCCTTAGGATGCTTCCGAAGTGCCTGCTTCATGATGGCCCAGTACTTTTCAATTGGCCGCAGTTCCGGTGCGTTCGGGGGGTTGAGATGCTTCGGCACGAAATTGACCTCCTTAGCTTTGTACCACTCCAAAACCTCTTTCGAGTAATGGCACGAGGCTAAATCCGGCCAGAAAATCGAAGGACCATCGTGTGACCTCAGAAGAGGAAATAGACACTTTTGGAGGCATTCCGTTCCAATTGTCACGAATGGGGTGCTCCGCTTTTCACACGAGCAAATTGCTTGCGAAATCATATTTTTTTGGCAAACTTTGACATCTTCTGCTTTCTAACGTCCTCAGGGACATCGAATTTATGATGAGCAGTGAAAAACTGGAGCCCCGGAAGCTGGCGGAAGTCTGCTTGTTATCATCCATAACGAGGCAATGTGGTTTCGTCAACATCTGGGTGTAGAGCTTCCGTGCACGTGTTTTAACTACCACATCTCGAACTGAACTGTTGGGATTCCTCTTGAAAGCTTGAACTACCCGCTTGTGATCCTTAACACTATACGGAGATCCATTTCTGCCACTTTTTTTTCTTTCTGATCGATGGTCAAACGTTCGTGATACCGATTTAAAATACGAGACACCGTAGAATGTACCATTCCCAGCTTCCTGCTGATGGCACGATGAGAAAGATCTGGATTTTCGAGGTACGTGCGCAAAATTTCTTTGCGCCGCTGCTGTTCTTCCGACTCCATCTTCGCTACGATTGCACATCTGCTAGTGAAACTTACACAGCGTAAACAAATACACATTGAACTAATTCCACCCAAAATTTCAATAGAAAATACCCAACGGGCAAAAAGTTACAGCCATTTAAAAGTGGTGCAAGTTGATTCCGTACAACCTTTAATTGCGCATACGTTCAAACTTCTTAAGTTTGCTAGAGGGAATGAGTTCAGATATAAATTTAGAGGTAATCGCACTGAGGACACCATCTCAAGACCTACTTTGTGACATATGAATGTTTCTGTAGCTAATATGATAGAAAAAGTGGAACTCATTAAAGTTTTGTAGATTGTTTTCATCTTGGATGCGCTTTTCATAAGATAAAGTTCTGACAAAATATCAGAACTTCAGTTGCATTTGAGTGTGGAGAAAGATTTAAGAACTTGTCGGTACTAATAGAATGACTTGATTCTAGACATTCTACCTCTTCCGAATGCGTCAGTGAAAACCCGTACGTTGGCAACAACACGATGAACAATGGTTTGAAAATGATGTCCTTATCACCGGCCGAAGGCCCAATTTCAGGATAAAGTTGGGCATTCTTCACGTAACTGCTGTTCAGCTGGACATGGGTTCATAGTTTCTCAACCGCAAAGCCGAATACCCTGATGCGCAGGAGCCCCTCATTCTTTAGCTGCTCCTAGGGGGTCCTTGTCCAACAGAAGAGAGCTGCAAACAGCACGCTGAGCCATAATGGCGGTAGAACTGGCGTTGTTGATATCCAGGATGCCGTTGTCATTGTTACCATTGCGATTGTGATGGGCGTTGCTGCTGCTATTGCTGCCAATGCCATGATATACATTAAGACGGTGCAAGCGAACTTTTAGAATTAGCACAAGTTAAATTTTATTGGTTTTATAATTTATATGGTTATTAAAGCTAGATTCAAAGTAAATCTGGACGCACGGTTTAATACACAACCGCGTCCCTGGTGGTTGGAACAAAAAACGTTTGACAGGCATTTGTTGGTGTTTCATTGAACCATCTCGAAATTACGGATCATGGAACTTGAGAAAAGAAAATTAATTGTGCACAAACATCTAGAGAGTCCTTCGTGGTCTGCCTCAAAAATAGCATAAGTGTTAAACTTCCCAAAGTCAACGGTGTGTCAGTTAACAGTGGGCAAGAACTGATGAAAGCTAAGGAAATAATCTGTAACTTTTGTCACTTTTAAGCGCGGCATGTAAACAAGGCCATTTCCGCTTGAAAATTGTCTGGAGAATCGAATGGAACTGGTTTAAATCACCGCACGGATATGGTTGTGGAGTTATGGAGCTTATTTTACCCCAGTTCCCCTTACATTCTTGAATAATTTATAGATTTCTTTGCATGGAGAGGCTCAAGATCAACAAAATAGTGCTAAACCCATGTGAAATTTTCTGGATAATCGAATAGAAGATATTTCAACTACTGCACGGCTCTGTGAACGAAGATATGGCTGGTATTACCCCACTTCCCCTTGTATTCTTGAGTAGTTTATGGATATCTTTGCTCGGAGTGGCTCAAGATCAACCAAATGAGGCTAGTCCGATGTGAAATTTCTTGGATAATCGAATAAAAGTTGTTTCATCTAGCAAGATATGGCTGATTTTACCCCACTTCCCCTTTTATTATTGAATAATTTATAGTTATCTTTGCTCGGAGTCTTTCAAGATCAACAAAATAGAACTAGTCCAATGTTAAATTTCCTCGAAAATCGAATCAAAGCTATTTTATCTACCGCACGGCTCTGTGAACGAAGATATGGCTGATTTTGCCCACTTCCCCTTGTATTCTTGAATAGTTATAATATAATTGAATAGTTATAATATGGTAAATAGTAATAAATATAAAAGCTATATTGAAGAGAAGGAAACTTTTTGTGTTAATCAAAGTATTCGCGAATCAATTAAATTCGAATAATTAAATAGAAAATATCACATTGAACTATCATTATTCTGTAGATCTTGAGTACAGATAACTATAAATTTTTCAAGAATATAAGAGGAAGTGGTGTAAAATCAGCTAAAGCTTTGTTAACAGAGCCGTGCGGTATATAAAACAACCTCTATTCGGTTCTCCAGGAAATTACACATAGGACCAGCCCTATTTTGTTGATCTTGAGTCACTCCGAGCTAAGATCTATACAGGGAAGTGGGGTAAAATCAACCAAATCTTCGTTCACAGAGCCGTGCGGTACCTGAAACAACTTCTATTCGATTTTTCAAGAAATGTTACATAGGACTAGTCTTATTTGGTTGATTTTGAAAATGGGGTGGGTAAAATCAGCCATATATTCGTTCACAGAACTGTGCGGTAGTTGAAACAACCTCTATTCGATTTTTCAGGAAATTTCACATTGGACTAGTCCTATTTTATTGATCTTGAGCGACTCCGAGCAAAGATATCTATAAATTATTCAATAATATAAAGGGAAGTGGGGTAAAATCAGCCATATATTTGTTCACAGAGCCGTGCTGTAGATGAAATAGCTTTTATTCGAGTTTTCAGGAAATTTCACATAGGATCAACTCTATTTGGTTGATCTTGAGCCACTCCGAACAAAGATATCCATAAACTATTCAAGAATACAAGGGGAAGTGGGGTAAAACCAGGCATATCTTCGTTCACAGAGCCGTGCGGTAGTTGAAAAAGCTTCTATTAAATTTTTCAGGAGATTCGACAAGGGATTAGCACTATTTTGTTGATCTTGAGCGTCTCTGTGCAAAGATGTGTATAAATTATTCAATAATATAAGGGGAAGTGAGGTTAAATATGCTCTATAACTCCACAACCATATCCGTGCGGTGATTGAAACCAGTTCCATTCGATTCTCCAGACAATTTTCAAGCGGAAATGACCTTGTATACAAGCCGCGCATAAAAGCGACAAAAGTTACAGATTTTTTTCTTAGTTTTCATCAGTTCTTGCCCACTGTGCGCTCCCTGAAACAAAATTTAGTGGCGAAAAAGCGATCACGATTACTATACGAACGAGTTTTTACGAAATTTGATAGCCGTATTTTAATGGATCATATGTCAAAATGGATTATAAACAAATCCCCGGACGAAAATTTAACTGGTCTTCCAGTTCCCCTTCCAGGCATAAATTTGTTATTGTTGATAAGTTTGCTCGGAAAATAATGATTTGGCAAGGAATCTGCAGTTGTGGTCTTAAAACCAAGGTTTTCATCACATCTCACACAATGACGTCGAAGGTTTACATTAAAGAGTGTCTGAAAAAGCGGATTTTACCCTTCATTCGGCAACACAAGACCAACGTTATGTTTTGGCCGGATCTAGCTAGCTGCCATTACTCTAAGGAAGTACTAGAATGGTATGCTGCAAAGAATATTAATGTCGTTGCCAAAGAGATTAATCCTCCGAATTGCCCTGAGTTCAGACCGATCGAAAAATATTGGGCAATTGTCAAGCGAAAACTTCGAGGATGCGGTAAAGAAGTGACAAATGCACAACAAATGCGTTTAAAGTGAAATTAGTTCGCCAGTACAGTGTCACCAGCGACTGTTCAGATCATGATGGCATCGATCACAAGTAAAGTGCGACAGTTTGTTCGAAACGGTGAAATGTAATAGCTTGTTATATCGTTTGAAAGCTGAATAAAAACGCTTTTGTTTGACGTTTTGATCAACCGTGTATGTTGCTTAGTTCTTGAGTTATGATGATCACTTAAATGCGTCCAAATTTATTTTGAATCGGGATTTAAATGAGAGCGTATTCTGATCAGAATTGAAAATGGTAGCGATTTAGCTTTTTTTATCTATGTTGAACTAGTATTCTATTCCTGATTCAGATTTTTCTTTACTTTTTTCATATTTATAAATGTCTTTTGCCTTCTTTTTCAAGATTTTTTTTTCCAAATCTATCCAGTTTTCTTCCATTACTTCTATTATTTCAATCTTCTTTAATAGAATCATTTCAGGTATATGCCAGCATACTTTTCTTTTTACCGTACTTTATTGCCTGGAAAATTGTCAATTGATGCCCAATTTGCCTTCTTTTCCTATGGCCTCAGTAGCTAATCCTCATTAGTCGATTTTGTTCATAGCTATTTGTTTTCGTTTAACAGCCTTAAAAACTTAATTCTTACTCTATGTTTATCCCCACAGCATCTGGAGATCTCTTTTAATATTTCCATTTCGTATTTATTTATAGATTTTCTTTTATAGAAATGACTGTCTTGTAAATATGTTTTGCTAATTCCCATGCTGGTTTATATCTTTTTAGAAAATCAATAATCACCCTGTGGTCTATCTATCATTATTAGTATGGTTATTATCATTTTATACACCCCTTCACTATATTTTGTATGCTAATTTTCATGAAATTTTCGACCTTTTTTCCATATACGACAAATTCTACTGAATTTTATTTATATAATAATAATTATGATAATAATTTACTTACATGTGATTTTTAATTTTAAATTTCATTGAGCGAGATAAGGCGCTATAACCTTTTGCAAATTATTGCCAGACTTTCTGTTCAAATGCCAAAAGTCCACCCACAGGCAAAAGGAGCATAAACTAATCTTTCTAGCATCTATGATTCCAACGATAAAATACAAATTATCACATTAGTTAACTCTATATGGAAGCGTTTGGTACGGGAGGTCCACGCTTCCTTCCTTCCTATGATTCGAAGTAGTAGTGCGATTTTAGACACTCTTTCTGGCATCACTCTATTTCTTGGAATCCTGTCAGCGGCACATGCTACGCAGTTGGCCTGGCCGGTGACAAGCAAAATAATGTATTCAAGATGTCATCATTTTCCAGGATGCTCTTAAGAATTTGATGCGTTAGTGTGAGACTAGATAAGGTTAGAGACACGTAGCGTATTGGTAATATGATTGTAATCGGAAAATATATATGTATATATATATATATATATATATATATATATATATATATATATATATATATATATATATATATATATATATATATATATATATATATATATATATATATATATATATATATATATATATATATATATATATATATATATATATATATATATATATATATATATATATATATATATATATATATATATATATATATATATATATATATATATATATATATATATATATATATATATATATATATATATATATATATATATATATATATATATATATATATATATATATATATATATATATATATATATATATATATATATATATATATATATATATATATATATATATATATATATATATATATATATATATATATGTACATATATATATATATATATATAAACTGAAACACTTTTTTCAAACTATCTCCAGTAAACGCGATCAAATTCTTTTAAATTCCACAAGAAAAGCATATCGTTTGACAGAAAGGCCTATTTTGTCTGCGACTTATAGACTTCTTCTGTGTCGAGTGCTAAACTTGTACTTGCTTACTTGCTTCGATTACACTTAAATCTCTGCCAGATGTCTGTTAAAGAAATACCTACTTTAAAAAAAAACCGGATCGGTCGAGAGCTATAAATAACAATTTTCCGGTACTTTTTGATCATAGTTTATGCGGTCACTTTTAGAATTTGTACAGCGTCATTCGCGAAATCAGATATAATCGACTTATTAACGCCATTGAATTAATTTAACGTGATTCTGATAACAAAAAAAAGAGATACTACTGATGGCGTCGGTGGTGTAGTGGTAAGCGTGATTGGCTCTCACCCCAGTTAGTCTGACGTTAGGTCCAGTCGGCGCCGTAGGAAGTTTATGTGACGAAAACTTTCTGATAGCGGCATCCTTCGGAAGGGCAGTAAAGCCGTTGATGGGTTCGATATGTAAGGTCCAGATCGTCTCCCTGGCGTGACGAACCAGCCTCAGGGTAAAAGCATCGTAAGTACGAACCAAAAAAAAAAAATACTTAGATGCATATTAGGCTGATGCAAATTTCGAAATGTTTGCTTCCCTAAGCTTAATCGACGCCAATTTGGGTCCTGATGGTCCCCAAAAAATGTGAACACATTTGGTTTTAATTTGGCTTTGCACACGCTATTCAAAGTTTGTATGGGAATTAGTATGAAGAATCTCAAAGTTACATTTCCAGATCCCTAACATCTTGATGTTATTTTTAAACCAAATCTAATTAAGATTCATATAGTGTAAGTTGCCAACTATCAAAATGCCCAAGATACCTGACATGTAAATTTTATACAAAAATAGTTATTCAATAAAACATAAAATACAAACTTTGGGTATGATGTTTTATTCTTATTTTTGGCAACACTGGCTGACGGAAAACTCACCTAGCATGCCGAGGAAAATTTGTTTATAAAAGCTGTCAAATGGAAAACAAAATGGACTGCGATATTCCCAAACCCCCTTCGCTCCCATCGCGAAATATTTTTAGTTGGATTGCATATATTATAACTTAACATATCAGGCATTCAGAAGCATTTAAAACTCATATTCAAAAGACTGATGTCTTTTCAGAGCGGTTGTTAGTTGTCTGGCTAAGTTCCAATAAACTTAGAAATTTATGGTTTTCTGTGAACATTCAGGGATTGATAACAATATGTCTGCATTTAGGCGTAATCATGCATTTTATCAAACCTATTGAAAACTTTTAGTTTAAATTGTACTTCAGCTCAGAATTTTGACACCAAATTCCATATCAGAGAACCCAAAATTAATTCGCAAAAAATCTACAATTTCAATTATAAATAATTAGAAATACTGATCAATGTAACCCCACATAGATGGGCTCAAATTTTATATAATGGTTGTACAAATAAACAAAACGCTTTACATAATAAAAATCTTTTACAGTTATTGGGAAAAGTTCAAAGTGACAAACTCGACCAAAAATGAAACATTATTTCGGCAATGCCATGGACGCTCAAATTTTCAAACCTCTCGTTGCACATTTAGAATTAATGAAACCTCTAGTCCACGGTTCGAAGTTAATTCCGAGATTTAATTTTATCAACAACTCATCAGCATCAGCCCAAGGCTCTTCCTTTCTACCTACCGACCTACACATATTGCACAGTCCAGCTATGTTTTTTTGTTTCTGGTTTGATGATTGCGCGCCTCTCTGTCGGCTCTATCTGTTTGTGTTGCCAGTTGTTTGCGGGTAGACCAACCGTAAAAATGGAAAACAATGATCCTCGTACGGCTATTTGCTTCGCAAATCCGGTACACAAACATTGCACTTGTTGGAAGCGATGCGCGATAGTAGATGATAGATTTGCATGCTCCCTAGGCTTATTTGAAACTTGAGAACCACACAGAACTTTGATTCCAAAATACGACCCGGATTACCCGGTCTCTAATTCGAAACTTAATTGAACCAATTAAACCCGTCTCCGCATTCAATTCCACCGAGCGCCATTTCATGTTCCTACAACGAGTCAGACAAGCCAGCAGCTGAGACATGATAAATTCAAAGTAATTAGCTATATTGTCACCAATTAGTTCTGTGCCACTCGGTTCGAGCCTGAATTTCATATAAAGAAAAAAAAAACTAAGTAACGGTATCGTACCAATGCCCAGTTTAGACTGTGGTCTAGATTCCCGCACTCTCATTCCAATTCGCGTTGACTGTCATCGTTCCATCGTCAATTGAGACCGAACAATTCCCATTTTGTTCACTCTCGTTGGAAGATCTCGTCCGCAACGGTTGACTGTACTATGCAGAGCACATTATATACACAATTGCAGCCGCAGCAGCTCACTTCACTTCAATAAGCTGCCACTCCATTGCATTTGCACTTTACTGTGTGGGTAAAGTATAGAAGTACAGTTATTACCCGCCTAGTCCCTTCGGTTTTCGCTGAATCAAGTCCGACCAACCTCGCGCACACAGTAAATTCACATCTCTTCAGCTTCAACGACCTTCAACGAGCGGACCAGCTGCAATTTCTGGGCAACTCTTGAGAACAAGTCCCCGAGCAAAGCGCACGCGTTGTTGCGACATTTGTGTTGGTACTTACTTGTACAAAGTGGTTCTTAATAGACGAACTGACAGCGTGGCATTTGCGTTATCTTGCGTTAGAATTGTGATCATTTCATGGAACCATTGTGTTACTGGTTTCACTGCTATCAATTTTCCAAAAATAAAACACAGTCATAAAACTTGTCATGCGACTAAATGACTCGAAACAATCCAAACTCAATTCGCACCGGGTATTGTTAGCTCTCACCGCGTCTATAGCAGCTATTGTGCACCGCGTGAAAACTCAAATTTCGCACTTGAATAATTCGGAGCTCTCGGCCTCTTCGGTAAATTTACCAGTCCGGAATTGGCCGGCTTCTCCAGTCGAGTTTATTTTTTTATTGCCGGTGAATCAATTGCTGCACAGAAATGATATTAAGAAAAGGTAAAAGAAAGTATTGGAAAATAAAAGTAATAATTGAAAAATGAAGTAAAAATTCGATTTATTTTTTTTGTTAAATGGTGAAAAAAAGAAAATATGAAGGGGGTATGAAGAAGATATGGAAATAAAAGTATTGAAAAAATGTATTTTTTGTTGGTGAAAAACATATTTATGTGGAGTGCGTGTGTTTGTGTATGGATGTAATTATTTCGGGCGGTTTCGCTTCCACCTGGGGAAAGAAGGGACGGGGTGTGTTTTTTCTGCTGCGCTGCTGGCACGCCCAAAATTATGCCAAAGGAATCAATTCATTTGCAGGGGGCGGGGTTAAGAGTGGACCATTCTGAAAATTGGTCCAATTCGTGAAAATAAGGGAAAGTGTAAGGGGGGAGGCTAATTCGTAAGGGGGGAAAAGGTGGTTTTTTTTGGTGTTGGTGCCGGTAGAAATCAATTCATCTGCACTCAAATGAGCTGAAAATGAAGACAACCTCAACGGACAGACCAACTGTCTTCGTGAATTTGAATTTTGAAATGACAGTATTCTCTTGACCAGAGCAACCGCTGAGTTTCGAAGTCGTTATTTGAATTTGTTCATTCGTCGATGGATGTTCATTATCGCCTGTGCTGTTGTCAACATCAATATTCATTTTCAGCTAGGCGGGGATGATTTTGAATATCAAATGAAGAAACAATATTTGCTTCTTATGATGTAGAACATGGGATGTAATTTCTTAGACTCAGATCGATAGGTTACAATTACTAAAAGTTGTAATTATGATAATAGAGGGGAGTAAGACTCTGCGATGGACACTATTCAAAATTATCATTTTGGTTGAATTGAAAATAATTGTTTGATGTTTGATGATCACTTGCGATTTCAACAAAGCTGGGCTGGAAACTCGAACTCATTAGAGTAATAAAAATTCGAAAAGTCATAGAAGCATAATTTTTTGTTCATCGCCCTTGATTTTGACATCTGAGATTTCATTTCAAATACAATTCATCTACACTGACTCGAAATGCTTTTCATTGCGTATGATAGTAAGTGGTAAACACTGGTGGATACTGATCCAAGTGCATCACTTGGATGCTCATTTCCAAAAGTTCTCGAAAAAAGGTTGTCCACATTAAAATTGCAACACACAAAGCGACTTGCCAAAAATCTGTTTCTTATCCAATGGTCTTGAAATTTACGGAACATATCTTTGCTACGTTTTGCCATGTTCCCTTTATTCAACTTAAGCTTCAAATTCAATATGGGTATGGAATACGGATTTCCAGAAAAACTGATGCGGTTGTTCGAATCAACGATGGATCGAATGATGTGTGACGTCCGAGTCTCAGGGACACTCTCGAGTCCCTTCAAATCTAGGAGAGGATTACGGCAAGGTGATGGATTGTCGTGTTTGCTATTTAACATTGCATTGGAGGTTGTGATTCGAAGAGCGGGGATAGACACGAGTGGCACGATTTCAGGATGTGTGTTGACTGAAGACGTTGATAATCGTAGCACGTAAGTTTGAGTAGGGTGGCCAATCAATTTTCATTATCAAATTCCCGGTTCTCTCCCGGTTTTCTCGGACCAAGCGTAAAAATTTCCCGGTTTAAGGTTCTGTACAGTTAGAATCCGGAATCACTTATTGTGTTGCAGCGACACGGAAAGTGACCGCTGCAAGAATTCTTTCACAGCGGTTTGTTTACCTAGGCGACAACTTTCTGTGGTATACATTTCACGGTGTTTCGTGCAGTGAGTTATTCCAGATGGAAACCGAGAAAAAAAATCTACACAGCCACGTTGATAATCCAACGTGGTCCGCAATAAAAATCGCAAAAACGTTGAAAATCGCCAAATCAACCGTGTATGGTGTGCTCAAACGTTTCAGGTAGCGAAAGAGCGTGAATCGAGTGCCTCAAGGTAAGCGTCGTAGTGGAACATATGACCGCAAGCTGAACCAGAAGGTGTTGATAACCGTCAGAGCAAACCCTGGTCTATCAGATAATGAAGTCGCACAAAAATACGCTGCTGCTCGTAGTACCGTTCGAAGAATTCGTTTGCGAGCAGGATATCGTTCTTATCGAGCCAGCAAGCAAGCAAACAGAACGATGAAGCAAAGTTTCGTCACCAAAACTCGAGCTCGGAAATTGTACCAGCAGGTTTTGACGAAGTACCAAGGATGCCTGCTCATCGACGATGAAACCTACGTCAAAATGGATTTCGGACAGCTTCCTGGCCAAAAATTCTACATGGCGACGGCACGAGGAGATGTTCCTGCGAAGTTTAAGTTTGCTTTTATGGACAAATTTGCAAAAAAAACTGATGATTTGGCAAGGCATATGCAGCTGCGGAGCAAAGACCAAAGTGTTCGTGACGAATAAGACGATGGACTCGAAGCTGTATAAGAAAGAATGCCTCAAGACCCGCGTACTACCTTTCATTAAAGCTCATAAAGGTCCCGTGAAGTTTTGGCCAGATTTGGCGAGTTGCCACTACAGCCGGGAAGTCATCCAGTGGTACCGCAATAATAACCTAGATTTCATCGATAAAAACATAAATCCACCCAACTGCCCACAGTTCCGGCCCATCGAGAGATTTTGGGCAATAATGAAGCGGAAGCTTAAGAAAAGTGGAAAAACGGCTCGGGACGCGAATCAGATGATCAAAATGTGGAACAAATGTGGCAAGGAAATTGACTCCGGAGGTGTGCAGCGTTTGACGGGAGGAATAAAGAAGAAAATGCGAATTTGTATTGATATTTTGTCCTTAAAGTACAGTGAATTACCTTTTTTTAGATGTATTAAACTTATTTGTTCGTCAATCCGTTACCGAGATACAGATGATTTTATTATTCCGGATTCTAAATGGACATAGCTTTAATACTGGTTTACAGATCGGGAAAAGCTTCACGGGATTTGTACGCCTGTGTGTTATAAATGGAGCCCGGGATTTGAATTCCCGTGGCGGGAATTAAGTCACAAAAGGCACAAAAATTACAGTTTTCTTGAAGTGTAAACCCAATTTTACTCTGGGAAATAAAATTCATCTCTACACACTTCTTCTTCGGCGGGAACAAATCATTTCGATTTGTTTTCGTGCGGATTTTGCAAGTTTGAATTTGAATAGAAAAAAAAATTTCAAAAGGAGAGCCGAGTTCCAAAACAGTTTTTTTTTTTTCGATATTGATGTGCTCGAAGATTTTATGGTTTTGACAGTCAGTATGAACAGCTAACACAGGAAGAAATATTGGACGAAGAAAATAAAGACCTCCTGCCCAAAAAAAAAAAAAATAGTGGTGGGTTATATCAGGGATATTACCGAAAGGTTCACGTAGGACCGCGGTGGTTTATAGTAATAATGGTATCATCAAAAATAATACGTATCATTACACATATGGTTGGTTAAAATGTTAATAAAATAGTTCTATAATTTTGCTTTGGACCCGGACCTTCTTATGAATTCTGCTCCATACTGCAATTTCGTGATCCTCACCATTCTGGGCCATGCTATTCAACGCTAGTATATAGCACGCGAGACGATCCGAAATAATTTCATAAGGGACGAATGGCCAGTTTTCAGTGGCCTGAATCTAAATTGCATTGGGTAGACATTGAAACCGGTAACTGTCCGATTAGCCGGTCTTGCAAGACTCTGACTCCCATACAACCGGGCGGACTGTGGAAGGTGGGACAAAGCCCTGTCCGAACCACCAGCTGCGAGCTCGTGTCAAAAACTGAAATCATTTCGGTTCATCTCGCGTGCTATATACTAGCGTTGATAGCATTGCACTGACTGAAGACAGGCACGAAAATACAGTACGAAGCAAAATTCAAAAGAGGGGACGAGCCTCAGTTATAAAATCAGACACCGGCAACAAAGCAAAATAGTTTGGCAGCTGAGGGGTGTGGCTATTTCTGTATTCATCATGGAATGAAACTAAATGAAATAAAACGAAGAAGACAATTTGAACCATTTGTTACCCGTTTTTTGAGGACCCGGAAAGGGAAAAAAACATGTTTTCAACCTGTTTATACGGAGATTTGTATGGCAGCAAAAGTAGATCATTTTTAAGTAACAAATTGAACTACTTATACTAATAGCACTAAATTGTAATATCAATGCAAACATTTTGTAGGTTTTTCTGATCAAATGGTGTATGAATAAAGTCATTGTGTTCAGTTGAACGAGAGTTATTAGCGTTCAAAAACCGTTCACTTTAGCGTAACGCTCTCATTTTTCAAAATTTTGAAATGACACCCGGTATAGAAAAGAGAATCGTAGTCCTACGTTAAAAGAAAAGAAACGCGTGACCAAAACGACAAAACGGGATAAGGAGATTTCGAAACATCCTTGCTTGTACCAAATAACAAGCAAGGATAATTCCAACAAAATAGTTAAATATTTGTTTTAAAGCCGTTTTTGGTTGTGGTGGTATTGCTACGCTGGTTTGTTTTCTTATAATTAAAAAAAAAAGGGGGGGAAAAAAGGAGGGTTTTTATTTAAAAAAAAAAAAATGTGGGGGGGGGGGAATACGAGCTCAGTATCACCAACAAAGCGTAAAAGTAAACGAGAGAGATCAATAGTTATTATTATGTTTTCTGATGTCTAATCCCCTTTCTTTCAAACACATTCGACGAATGTATATTGTTTTCATAGGGAAACGTTTGCCTGACAGCAAGTCCTATACTTTCTATGCGCTTGAAAGAGAAAAGTGATTAGACGTCAGAACACTACGCGATCGTTATGGATGAACACGCTAAGATAGGTATAACTAGAGGGCGATGATAATCACACACAGTCTAAATTATGAATAATCATGTGTACATAAATTCGCGTCTTTTTCCCGGTTTCTCCCGGTTTTTTTTAAATTCCCGGTTAATTCCCGGTTTTCCCGGTTCTGTGGCCACACTGTATAAGGCGGTGGCGGATACGTATATTAGACTAAATGCTGAAGCTAGTAGGATTGGGATTGTGAATTATGCGTTGAAAACAAAATGCACGAAGAGGCTCGCGAGAAGACAATGCTAGCCACCTACAAGAATTCAGATCGACGGTGATGAATCGAGGCGATATACGAATTCGTGTATCTGGGTTCATTGGTGACCACCGATAACGACACTAGCAGAGAAAAATAAAGACGCATTATGGCTTGCAACTCCGAAGGACGCTAAGATCGAACAAAGTTCGCCGAAATACAAAGTTGACCATCTACATCCTCTACGGTCCTCTAGTCCTCTACGACCACGAAACATGGTCACTGCTAGTGGAGGACCAACGCGCCTTTAGTGTCTTTGAACGGAAGGTGTTGCGTACGATCTACGGTGGAGTGCAGATAGAAGACGGAACGTGAAGAAGGCGAATGATCAGTTGGTGGGCTGGCAAATGTCATTTTCACCGAAATACGTCTGAAAATCTCACCGGGCGAGAAATCGATGATGGAGATTTTCTTCAAACTCTCATCGACTGTTTTCGTCGTGACAGTGTTTTGGTCATCGCTCCTGCAAGCACATTTATTGATATAATTGTGAGTTTTATCACAAAACTTCAAACACAATTTCCACTCTGTCGATAACATATTATTGCTTGGCTAATATTAAGTAAACTAGTAAGATATTTCTGAAACAAAATCGTATGGGAAAAAATCTCATTACTGCAAGATGGAGTGAGAATGACAAGAAAGCTCATGATATTTCGTGACAGTGAGATGGCCTGTTTTGTCATTACATGAGATTTACCAGCTCTGGCTGGGAGAACCTCCCATCGTTCACACCGCTGAAATCGGTCGACTACGGTGGGCTGGGCATGTCGAAATGTCGGACGACAGCCCAGTTAAAATGATTCTGAAAAACGAACCGACAGGCATAAGAATTAGAGATGGATCGATCAAGTAGAAGGATCCCTTCGTAGACTGCGAGGCTGGCGAGCTGCAGCCATGGACCGAATAGAATGGAGACAACTTCTGTATACAGCAGAGGCCACCCCGGCCTTTGTCTGATCCGTAAGTAAGTAAGCTCCAAATTCAAATGCCCACACGTTTCTCCTAAGACCCTCCGTGAGATTTTGTACAACATTAGAGCGGACAAGTTTTTGTACATTGGCCCATGCTTTCTTCAATTCTTGATTCGTTTTGACTGTCTTAGAATGTTGGCGAAATTTCTGCTTCATAATAGCGCAAATATTTATCGAATTGTCTGAAGTCTGGGTTGTTTGGAGGAGTCTTTGAGTCCTAAGTTGACCTTATTTTCCTTATACCATTCCAGCACCTGGTTCGATTAGTGGCATGGCGACAAGTCAGGCCAAAAATATGGTGGGCTCTTATGCGACCTCAACACTTTTCTGTAGACATTCGTTTACGTACACTTGGCCATCCAAATCGCTTGGCAAACGACGTTCGTTTACGAATGTCTTGGGAAATTTCAAGATTTTTTGCTTCCGTTGGTGCTCTGGGACAACAAACTTGTCTCTTGCAGTGTAGAACTGATGACTTGGAATCCTGCGTGCCCGGATTTTGCTGTGACATTCTGCAGCCCGATTTTCAACATTTTACCCAAAACTTTTTTTCAAGGCTAGCTATATGACGTAGGACTACGTCTTATAGTTTGTTTTATTCAATTTCAATTCCAATTCTACGATATGTAATTGAAATTAAATAAAACAAACATGAGAAAATATTCATAACATGTTTTGTTTTAGTCCCTGAAAGTTTGAAGATGATTGGTTGAACGAGCGAATTTTGCCGAATATTTGTGTGTGCCGCAATTTTATTCCATACACCCTTTAGTCGCTTGCAGCAGACTTCGTGAGGACGTTCTTTTTATACTTGTTTGTTGGGGCGTAGAACCACTTTTTATACTTATTTGCACTTGTTAAATTTTGTAGAATATTCTGAGTACTTGCCGGTTTGAATTCTATCAGATTTTGAAATGTGATAAAGTGATAAAGTCTATTTCGTTTAGATATTGGTCGCACAAAATAGGTGATTTCTTCGAGAGGAAATAAAGTACCAAAAATCTAAGAGGGTATTTTCTGTAGTTTTGTTTTTGAATTAGCTCAAGGAAAAAATGCACGAAAAATTATTCGTCAGCTTTTCGGGTGAATTTTTGTACTTTTTACTGAACTCCACCCATAATTCCAAATCGGCCCTTGATCGTTTTTTTAATTACCAATCAAGAACGACAGTAACACTTTGCGAATGGCATCAGCTGCATCCTTGCTGCTGGTGTGGGTTAGTCCAAATTAGGCGTTACTTAAGTATATTGTCTTCTCAATGAGTACTTTGTGAGAGGCCACAGCCGCATCCAAATCAATTCTCAAGCGGTAATAGGATTGACTTGAATTTCCAATGAAGACTCACCAACATACATTGTGAATGGCCCCAGCAGGATCCTTGCTGGTGGTATGATTCGGTTCAGGTAGGCTTTTGAATATTGTCGGATTGCCTTGTTTTTCCAATGAACATCCACTATCATGCCATGGCCACAACGGCATCCTTGAAAAAATATTCTAATTTTGAAAATAGTCTTTGACAAATTAAAATCGAATTGCACAGACACTTTATTACGACGGCATCAAATTTCGAATGGGTTGTTTGGTCCGAATTTGAATTTCACTAAGCAGCACAGTCTACATTGTTGTTCAAGACGTCAAACACAAAAAGACGTTGCAGTAACACTCTTCTGTTTGTAAAAGAAGGCAATCTTATTAGGGCGTATCGTTGTTCGTAAGGTGGCAGACAGAATTGTTCCATGGTTGAGCACACCATTTCAAACAATATACGTCTTTAAACTGCTGCGTGTTTCGTTTTATAGAGCCAAGCACCGCATACGCCTTACCAGCAGTTGCCGCTACATGGTGACTAAAATTTAACTTACTGTCTAGTAGAATGCCCAAATCTTTGACAGTATCAATCCTACTCATTCTGGCTGTAGACAATTTGTAGTCAAAAACGGTAGTGTTTCTTGTTCGGCAGAATGAGATGGCACTAATTTCCGTACATTTACATCTATTCCGTTGAGTAAGCACCAATTTAACAGTAGGTCGTTATCCGCTTGGATGGCACAGCAATCAACCAATGAGGTTATTACTCGAAACGAAAGAATTTCAGGTCGTCAGCAAACATAAACATTGGGGACTTGACAGTACTGCATATATCGTTGGCGAATAGAACAAATAGTAACGGGCCCAAATGACTTCCTTGGGGTACGCCAGATGTGACTATGAAAGGGTCCGAAGTCACTCCATTAATACGTACGAATGCACTACGCTCAGTGAGATAAGAAAGTATCCACCGTGTGCTGTTGGTGTGGTTTGGCCTAAGTCTGCTTCCAACCGCTATCAAAAATTACTTTGTAAATTGTGAATGAAAACCAACATACCTTGTGAGTTGCTCCAACGACATCCTTGAATAGGTTCAAATCGGCTAAAGCGTTCTTTAAGTTATCACCTTGTCTTTACCATCACACTTAGTGGGAGGTTCCAGCAGCATCCTTGATATTAATTTGTCCAATTCGGCTCCCAGGCATTTTTAAGAATTACCTTGTCTATCCAATAAAAAATGACTACCATCACACTTTGCGAGTGGTCCCAGGAGCTCTCAGTAATCAGTACAGATCGGGCGCCAGATGTATTCACCAACCTTTTCAATGAATGTCCTCCGTCACACTTTGTGAGCGACCCCAGCAGCATCCAGACAACGCGGTAAATTTTCAGAGACGAGTAAGCCTAATGTGTCCTTGATAAGAATGCAAAGCACCGAGTTATTTCTTATATGAACTTTAAAAAGAAAAACATTATAGGTGGAATAGATTCCCCGCCATCGCAACAAAGAAACCATTCGATAATAGCAGAGTATAAAATTGGGGGGCGAAAACAGCAGCGCATAATGTGCTTATTGGCTTCAGTGGGATGCTTTCACACGTAGACACGTAAACAAAGAGATCCTTTGTTAGGGATCTGACCTTGTGCTCAAACCCTAGAGGAAACTGGTTAAGAAGTAGAACTTTCGAATTTGCCGTTATCATCTTAGAAAAATTAAATCCATCTTCAAATTAATCAATCATCATCAACCAAGTATCTTGATGCTTATTCAAAGACTCCTTGTAACGGTAGGAGGAAGAAATGTTCAAAAATATTTTATCAAAAAATTATGATAACTCAGTTCTCTTCCATTCCATTTATTCCATAAACAAAACATTTTACATACTATATAGATTTTCACCGCATTCGTAATGCTGATCAAAGTCTGCCAACCCTATCTAAAACGAAAATGAACATCTCACAATTGCATCTGCATGTGTGCAATCCAAAAATGACAGCTCGGCGCCCCTTCAATATTGCGCAAATGAACTTGTGTAAGTGCCGTATTTGTAAATAATCCCTTTATGTTTTCAACGTTTTCATGTTTACGCTTTCTATATGTTGGTGAAGCAGTCTACTCACCTTTATGTTGGCCGACTGCTTCAAAACGACTTCAATCGAACTGCTTTCTCGCTCGCACCCAAATTCGATCCTCCTTCTCGTTCCACCACTTTTCTCTTCACTGCACAACGTCGAAATTCACCCGTTCGACCAGATAGTGAATAAAGATAAAGGAAAGCGAGATCCGTCAGTCTTTCCTTTTTTTTTCAAATTTACAAAGAACGATTAAAATTTATTTTTATTATTTTTCCGATTCCGATGAATGAAGTTAAACTTCTAACACATTGCACAAGCCCTTCGTAGCTCAAACGGGAACCGTCCGAGATTCAAAACACACTTTTCTTCACAATTAAACAAAATCAAATCTCGACGATAAGCCACCTTCGCTCTCCCACTCCCACAGAGTAGAGCTAATCGATTCTTCCTCCAAGCCAAACACTCAGCATAAAACCTTCTTCGCATAAGCTTTTCTCCTTACTATCGAACCACCTTAATCGCTACGCCATCATTTCCAGCATCCACTAAGTCAGAATTCTCCGAAACTCCGCACTTCCTCGAGGCTCAACCTTCCAATTCGTTCGCCAACAGTAATCCATTAAAAAAAGAATCACACACGCCTCTCCTCCACTCGCGGGCCCATTCGCGAACTCCGGGATTTAACCAGCGGATGGAGCACCGGAGGGTAAAAGCAGAACACACAAATTAAAAATTAGCCAGAGGTCCTCCTCTGTTCCAAACACCGCTTTACACTTTACTTGCGAACCGACGATCGACCGACTCAGACAAAAGACCCTCTACGACTGGCGGCTGAAATGGATGCGAACGAAAAAGATGCAATCCTTAACCAACACAGCGGCAAACTCAGCATAAACGGCAAATTGACATACACACGATTCATGAATGAACGGCTCCGTGGTAACGGCAGCGAGAAAAAGGGGAATGCTGAAAATGAAATGACAACAGAGGCGGTAGTAAAATAAGGGACAAGAATATTAAATCGACAAAGATTTTTCATTAGGGCTTAACTGACACACGTAAGCAATGGCTTCTTTCGTAAATTTCTCGTGGTACAAAGGCTACCCATGTAAGCCTCAAATTCTATCGGATAGGTTAGGCTCTTCCTCTTTTAAATGCCCGTGGTGGATTGATTATGCGAGTTTTCAATTACGAGATATACGCGGAAAAAGCCATTGTTTCTTTGCCGAAATCTCGGATTAATATGACACACTTCGCGCAGGTAGGTTATCAAATTTTATAATTTTAAATAAACCATCCCCTTCAGGGATGATATGTAAATTAGAATATTCAATTAATCAAACACACCAATGTAAAAGAGAACAGAGCTTATGCTAAACAATTAAAAATGTAACAAGGAGAGTTAAAAATTGATTAAATTGAATAAAGCGGCAAACAATTTAACGATTGTGTTCCATTCGAGGTTCCATGACTACCCGGATGAAAAAAATTACAATACAATAATATAAAATAATTTTAAAATCTATTTCCGACCGTGAATCTTTTTTTTTTTTTAAATAGTTCATCTATACCATCGACAGACATACGGTTGTACTAGCGTTGTATTTGTACAGAGTTGAACGCGTACAATGGTAGGGTAACACACACATAGTTTTGCTTGTTGCATTGTACTTATGTCAAAATGTCAAACAAAAAATGTGTTGTTGCTTGTCTAGCTGTTCTATTCGAGTTGACATTTTTAGCTAAGATTTTAAGATGCTGAGAGTAATTAGGAATAAAATGCTCCAGAATAATGTTAGAATTCGAGTTCTGATAAAACAAAGCAGAAAATTCAAAATGTTAGCTATTACCTCACAGAAATTATACTGGAAATATATGTCAGAGCTATCAGCTTCAGTAAAATTTCGACGAAGCAGGGTTTGGTCCAGAGTAAGATTAATTTGATTTGAATTATAATGCATTACATTATGCTCGTTTATGATTCTCCTAGGTGGAAAATTCCAAGTTTTGGGAGGAGGAAGTACCAAAGTTTTCAGACGGAAAATTCAAAAACGCTTTCCGGGTGGACAGAAATACATTCGATCTTTTTGGTTTCAAAATTGAAGCACTTGCAAAGACAAAACACTGGTTGGCGATTTGCTATTCCGTTGGATAAACGCATTGCTGTAGCACTGTATGCCCTTGGAGCTTCAGCAGAGTATCGGACCACTACTACTTTATTTGGTGTAGGAAGAACAACCACTGGCGAACTAGTCCGTGAGTTTTGACATGCAATCGTGGAAATCCTACAGCCCGAAATCTTTAATACCTTTAAGTTTAAGTTGAAGAAATTCTAGGGTTTTTTTTTCATTAGGGCGAATCTACAATTGAGAGATTCTCTCCGGGCTCACTCTCTTTCATTCATTACAGCGCCGTTATAAAACTTTCGAGGGATTCTTTAGTACAAATCAAAACACAACAGTGCTGGCTAGCATACTCTTCAAATATTAGAATGAAAAACGTAAAGGTGATTGGTTTATGAATGCAAGAGAGCGAGCCCGGAAAGAATCTCTCAATTGTAGATTCACCCTAATGAAAAAAAAAACCCTAGAATTGTTGGAGGCTTCCAGAAATTAGGATTCCCTTAATATTACGGTGCCATTGATGGATGCCACATAGAAGTCAATGTACCGAAATCTGAAGCAACAGATTATTTCAATTTCAAAGGTTGGCATTCAGTTGGCAGTTTGCAGTTGACTATCGTTACCGATTCACATATATTAACATAGGAGTGCCCGGGCGATCAAATGCCCATTGGGTTGATTTCAACGAAATTTTGGGTGAAATGACGTCAGCGTGTATTGTTTACACTGCGTGTGTTTCATTGTGAAATGTGTCGTAGTTTCGAAAATGGAGTCGAAGGAACAGCAAGTGCGCGAGAACATTTCGCACACGCACCTCGACAACCCACTTCTTTCGCACCGAGCCATCGGAAAGATGTTGAAAATTCACCAGTCTATAGTGTCTCGTGTCATAAAACGTTTCGGGGAACGTTTAACTGTCGATCGGAAGAAGATGAGTGGAAGCAAAAGTGTTCCGTACTGTGTGAAGGATCACAAGCGAGTGGTTGCTGCCTTTAAACGCAAACCCAACTGTTCCGTTCGGGATGTCACGAAAAAGCTGCACTTGACCAAAAGTTTCGTGCAGAAAGCCAAGAAACGAGCCGGGCTCTGTTCATTCAAAGTTCAGAAAGCTCCAAACCGCAATGAAAAACAGAATCCGAGACAGCTAAAACACGTGCGCGAGAGCTGTACACACAAATGTTGACCAAACCACACTGCTGCATCATGGACGATGAAACACACGTAAAAGCGGACTTTAAACAAATTCCCGGCAACCAGTATGTGACAGCGAAAGACAAGTTCGATGTTCCAGAGTCTCTCAGAAAACAGCAAGTGTCAAAGTTCCTCAAGAAATTCATGATTTGGCAGGGGATTTGTTCGTGTGGTAAACGGAGCAAGCCTTTCGTGACAACTTCAACTGTAAATGGTCAAGTATACATAAATGAATGCCTGAAAAAAACGACTGCTTCCGTTTCTCAAAACACATAACGTTCCTACAAACAACAACCCCAAGCTCTCCAAAGTTGCGGCCAATTGAAAAATATTGGGCTATAATGAAGCACGAACTTCGTAAGCATCCTAAAGTTGTCACTTCAGAACAGAAAATGTTGAAGTCATGGTTGAAAGCGGGAAAAAATGTCGGTTCAAGCGTTGTACAAAATCTTATGCGTGGTATTTAGAAGAAAGTTCAGGCTTTTGGATTTGGTAAAGAAATGCAGTGAAATAAAAATACCTAAACCAAGATTATACGTTGTATTTTATTCCCTGAATATTCCATGACAATCGGTTGAGAGACTTGTTTTTGAGGACGAGTTTAAAGTGATCTGTAATCTGACGGAGCATTTGTCCCATAATACTTATCCAACTTTTCCTTTGTTTCCTTCGCCGTTTTGCCTCTCAAAAAATAATGTTTTATTATTTATTATTTATTTATTATTATCACCTTCTTCGATAAAACCAATCGTACAGACTGAACTACTTAATACTAGTTTACAATAACTGGAAGTCTAAACAATTCTACTGATTCGATTTTTAAAAACATTTTTGGATATATCAAAGTCGAATTCGTCACATACAGCATTAAACGTGCGAAGACACGAATCTAATGGATTATTATATCCATAGTTAGTGCGGTGATAAGGAACAGCAAGCATCGGATAATTTCGAAGTCGACGAGGAGGAACGTTCAGTGAAATCTGCTCAAGCAGCGCAGGGCAGTCAATAACGCCGATTAGGATGCCAAAGACCAGCAGACGCTGCATTTTAACACGCCTGACTGTCAGTAGTTCCAAACTTATCAGTTTGCAACGGTCCGAGTAAGGAGGGAGATTGTTCGGGTCATTCCAAGGAAGTGAACGAAGTGCGAAACGAACGAACTTCCTCTGTACGCGTTCAATGGAAACGATGGGTGCCACATAATAAGGAGACCAAACGGGGGCCGCATACTCAAGGATGCTCCGCACCAAACTGCAATAAGGAGTGTATCGAAAATAAGCTATCTACAAACTTTCTTTCAAATTATGTTGAAAACTAATATTTTATTCATACAAAAAATTGATCCTTTATTGTACGAGGTTAAACTTGAACATAATGAAGACCGGATGAAATTTAAGTTATTCCTTCACGAATTTTCGAACTTTGGATCGAATGCTCTTCATCAAGTTCCGGACAAGTGTTGCATCGCATTTTTTGGACGCTTGAGCCCAAATTTTTTTGAACTCCTGCATGTTCCCAGCTGCCTTACCAGTCTTTTTGAAGACCCTCTTCACGATTGCCCAGTAACGTTCGATGGGTCGAAGCTGAGGGCAATTTGGTGGATTGATATTTTTCTCAACGAAATCTATACCCTTTTCCGCAAGCCAATTGAGAGTGGTTTTGGCATAGTGAGCCGACGCTAAATCCGGCCAAATCAGTGGAGGTGTACTATGCTTCTTATATAAAGGCAACAATCTCTTCTGGAGACACTCAGATCGATAGATTTCCGCATTTATAGTTCCGGTAGTGTAAAAAATTGTTGACTTCAAACCACAGGAACATATTGCTTGCCATACCAGTACCTTTCGATCGAATTTCTCCACTTGAATCGACCTGTCCGCATCGCTCACATCCTCCCCAACGACGGCAGTAAAGTATTGTGGACCTGGAAGGGTTTTTGAGTCCTCCTTTACATAGGTCTCATCGTCCATCAAAACGCATGCATCCGGACGCTGCTAAAGACGCGAATACAATTTCCGGGCCCTTGTTGCTGCTCGTTTCTTCTGTTCTGCACTTTGTTTCGAGATTTTCTGCTTCTTGTAGGTCTTCAGGTGGTTTCGCCTCTTGATACGCTGGATCATTCCGACACTCGTTCCTGCTTTTTTGGCCAAATCACGTATTGACATTGATTTGTTCTTCATAATTAGAGATACCACTTTCTGCTCCAGTTTCGGGTTGAAAGAACCGGGTTTTCTGCCTCTTCCTGGTAGCTCATCCAAAGAATAGTGTTCCCCAAACTTATTAATTATAGTTTTAACACTCGCATGATGAATTCCAAACCGCTTCGCGAATTTTCGCATAGTAATACCCTTCTCACTTAGCCATGTGTCCAGAACCTTAATTTTCACTTCCTTTTCAATACGCGACATTTTGAAAACGCAGAATTTGAACCGCACAAACAAGTAAACAAAAGAAAGCTGACAGTCAAACGCACAGCATGCAGTGTTCAGAGCATAAAAAACCATCACAAATACATGCGTACAATGCAAATGTATGTGGATAGCTTATATTCGATACACTCCTTAGAGTGATTTTAAAGCATAGATGTCAGTGAACTCAGAGGCGTGCCGTCGGATTAGCCCTAACACTGAGAAGGCTTTAGCAGTCGTGATTCCCACATGCTGATTGAACTGTAGCTTGGCATCGATGGAAACTCCCAGGTCGCAGATTGAAGCCACACGATCCAGATGCTCAGACCCCATGCTGTACTGGTGATGAGCGGGATTGTTGGAGCGAGTGAAGGATATAACTTTGCATTTATCGTTATTAACACGCATGCCATTGTCGCTACACCAGATTAACAATGTGTTAATATCCTCTTGTAAAGCGACACAGTCGCGTGGAGAACATATTACTCGAAAAAAATTGAGATCATCGGCGAACGATAGTTTGAATGACGAGAGGCACAAACACAAATCGTTAACGAAGATGTTAAATAGCAGCGGGCCCAATACGCTGCCATGATCTTGATGAATTGACCACTATGTGTGCTGTGCGGCCGGAGAGATTTGAAAAGAGCCACTTCGTTAGCCAGTCAGAATAGCCGATGCGTTTGAATTTGTCAATGATCAAAACGTGAGGAACCGTGTCGAATGCTTTAGCAAAATCGGCATACACCGCGTCCACTTACCTTCCCAATTCAATCTCTCGTGACAGAGAGCTAACGTAGCACATCAAGTTTGTTGTTGTTGAGCGATGTTTCATGAAGCCGTGTTGACTATCGGAAATTAATGGTGCGGCTACAGTGTAGAGGACATTGTGCATCAGCTTTTCGAAAACTTTGCTCAAACAACACAGAATGGAAATAATTTGTGACTCGGTTGACGTTTCCTGATTTATGGATGGGAACGATAGAAGCAGTCTTCCAAACGGAAGGAAATGTTTTATCGCTAAGCGATCGGTTGAATAACACAGCACACTTTTTCAGGAATAGTGGTGGTATGCCGTCTGTTCCGGATCCTTTCTTGGAGTCAAGAGTGTGTATGACGTTCAGCACTTCATCAGAAGAGAATTGGATGACGGGAAAGTTAATGTTGTACGAAGGAATATGCGCAAAGCAATCGAGACGTGATACAGGACAGGACTTACTGAATACATTCTCTAAAAAAATCGGCGAAGAGGTTAGCGGCTTCTGCGTTAGAGCTAGCATGACCCTTCTCATATGTAATGTTGCAGGGGATGCTAGCAGAGGATCTCAGTTTTCTAACGAAACCCCAGAAACGTGTTGGTTCCTGTTTGATGCTTGCTTGAATCCTGGCTAAGAAGTCGTCGTGAGTGGATTGCAAAACAGATTTGAATGTTGCCTCAACTTCTCTTAGAATGGTTTTGTCGGCTTCAGATTTCGAGAGTAAATAGTGATTACGTGCCTTCCTGAGTAAGTTGCGAAGATGTCGCAACTCAGAGGTCCACCACGGTTTGTTGAAAGTCGAGTTAACCGCACGTCGTTTGCGCGGTACAAAAATGCTGCAAATTTCGAAGAGCTTGTCGTAAAATGCTGCAGATGTTTCGTCGATCGTTACGGTCCTCGCGAGAAAGCTCCAATCAACCTCTCCAAATGCTATTTTCAACTGACCGAAATCACACCTGTTAAAGTCGTAGCCAAAACTGTCAACATCGTCATCGAGCGAGGTCGGAATAACGTCGCCCACGTCGAGTCGTGTTCTGGCGGCGTCATTATCCGTGCATTGCCAGACTGCGTGATCGTGGTTCCTTCTTAGTCCAAGTAACAATTCAAATGCAAAATGGTTTTATTCA
Source organism: Aedes koreicus (assembly GCA_024533555.2). NCBI lineage: Eukaryota > Metazoa > Arthropoda > Insecta > Diptera > Culicidae > Aedes > Aedes koreicus. Next base: position 209,291 of record JAHHFK020003524.1, read on the forward strand.
TGTTTTATGGTAGTTTTATCAAAGCACTATGGAGTTCATTTGGTTTTATCAGGGCATTTTCCAAGTTAAGGTGGTTTTAATTGATAAACAGTTCTTAAGAGTGATTAAAAAACACTTGAAGAAACCTTCATAAAACTACATCTTTTATAAGTGTAATTAACCTTAAAAGGAATTTTATAAGATACTTGATCCCCCTCTCAAGACATCGTTTCCCAACTTTCATAAAACCTGATAAAAGCTTTGAAAAAGTTTGATGACATTCTTCTTTAAGATGAATGTATCTTGGAAATGCTGCCATAAAACGCTCTTAGAACCATTTGATTTCAAATAAGAGCATATACTCTTGAGAAAGAGTTTTTTTTTTGTTCTTATCGACTAACGCTGGGGAGTAAAAAGAAATAAATTATAAGCTGGAATTATGATTAAGAACAAAAATTATGCATAGGCACTTTTGATTTGAACGTTCGCAATTTCTTTGTTTATGATGTGCCTTCTCCACACTTACGAAAGACTTGTTTACCTTGAGCAATTCAAACAAGTTTTATTCAAGCGTTACTAATCTTTTTCAAGAATAGAACAAATAAAGATGAACTTAACGCGCTCTTCAAAAAATCTTGTTAGTCTTGTGCAAGAAATATTAGTTTTATTTACGCTTTATGGTAGTTTCAGATAAAACCATTGAAAAAATGGCGAGCGTGGCTATTCTGGATTCCCTCGGAATGGTAGCCATTTACATATGTATGCAACAAAACTCTCGTTTTTCCAATGCTGCGAACAATTTCAGCTGTTTCATATACATTTTGAAACTTAAAATTGTAATTAAAATTAATTGTAGACACAATTTATTCAAGATCTAACAATTTATCAGCCTTGTCACGTAATTGTTGAGTTTATTTTTATTTTTTAAATCAATCAATGTTCAAGCCATAATTCCTTGATGCATTAAAATTTTCAAACTTTTATGTTATAAAATACCAATAAACTGAACGTCGCGGAAAAAATGTATCAATTGCTGGCAAAAAACTCATGCATTTATGGTCAATTTAACAATTAATTTTCATACGTATCCAATTTGGAAAAGAAACATCATATGTATATCGATATTTTTTTCTTCTTTAATAGCTTCCCCTCAACTATAAACAAAAAAGTCCCCATTCAGCAGAACGAATCCAAAAATGGAATCTTCGAAACATATTTGTAACGGACTGAGAGTGTTCTTAAAGAGGAAAATTCTAAAACTATCTGTTACTTTAGATGTTATCATAACCGTTTTCACACCGGCAAAGATTGCTGTCCACGAGGTTAATTCAATACAGGTGTGCATCTAACTGGTATGAATCTTATTGTTCATGAATCAGATAAAAGAAAAATGCATGTTGTCATAACAATATATCTACTATTCACTCCATATGCTACGATTATCAACAATTGTGAAACAATACAATTAATAGTAATTGACTCAAAGTTGCTCGAAAAAAAAATATTTTTTCTATAGTTAGGAAACATAACAACTCCCCTTTTCTATTGTCCATGTCTCAATTTACATTACATTCTATTGTGGAAACAACAACTCCAATTGCCATTGTATCGTTTTAAACAATACTATTTATTGTACATACTATAGATTCTATTGTATGGTTACAATACATTTAATTGTAAATCTATAAGATTTTTTTTTACGGGTAATGGAGTCAAACCACGCCGAAATGTATTCGCTCGATTGATGGAAAACAAAACTTGTTGTCTAACTCGCCTCACAAATGAATTCATAGTTTTCGAGAATTTGATGAATCCATGATTTCTCCCTTTTGAACTAATCAGGGGGGCAATCATTATGGATTTCGCTGTAGCTCACATGGATTTCAGTATCAATGTGATGAATATATGGTTAGGAAGAATGCATCCACCTGTTCTTTCTAACATTCAACACTTTCATATGTGTTGATTTATTCTGTCATGACTGTCGTGCCTTGGCATTGATCGATTTGTTTTGATGGGCCGTATTTCGACCTAACTGACAAACGTAAACAATGGCTTCTTCCGTAGATTTCTCGTACTACGAAATCTATCCATGTAAGCTTCCTATTCTATCGAATAGAAGGACCCTTGTTCTTCGAAATGGCTGTGGTAGATTAATGAGGCAAGTCGACTAATTCAAGGAGGAAGCAATTGTTAACGTTTGTCAGTTAGGTCCTAATGAAAAATTTGTGGTTTTGGGGCGATTGCAAAAATGACGGGGTCCTTATGGGTGGCGCCACCCCGCGCCCGAGGACAACCTTCGCCCTACGCGGTGAAACACACCAGGCTTTTGCGATTTTTTCCTGGTGATTTTTTAAACCCCCCTTTTATTTTGTTACAGGTGGGGAAGAGCTAGGGGGGGGGGAGGGGGTTTTGGGGAGGGGGGGGGGCGGGGAGTTTTTTGTTGGGATTTGGTGGATTGATTAATAAGTTTTCCCTCCTGGGCAAAACCTTGATGATTAATTGACTAGTTCCAGGGCTTGTCTGTATCCTAACACCAGCGATGCGATATGCGATGCAAAGTTAATTTAAATCAAATTATTAGACATTCGCACACGTCACTTTTAATTCTCTTTACCTTTCTACATACTAATGTGGATATTTTGATTTAACTTCGAATTGTTTGAAGTAACAATTTTACCGGAATGTTGAGAATTCGGTAAAATTTTACAGATTTCTGTTAAAAATTCTAAGTGTGTAGCGAATACACAGATAGTGACCACAAGCAAAAGGTGACAGTAGCCGATACATGAGCTGCTGCAGGGTCACATCTCCGTTGGAAGACTTACAGGGTGTCCCAGAACGTCTAATCACATATTGAAAATAACAAAAACGAGCTCGGTTTTTAAGTAAATTGAGTTTTCATTGCACATTTACGTTTTCTCCAATATTCTCATACAGTTCAACGTGACGTTTTCAAGATCAATTTAATCGTACGCCAAAGAGCGGACTTTTGATCAAACACTGCTCATTAGCTTCGGCACAGATAGTTTGCCAATAATTTCTGATACTTTTTTTTAGTCTCTTTCAAAAGTTACGATGGAATCCGCTGCCTTAACATTATTGTGCCAATACGCCTTAGTCAGAGCCCAAAAAGTACCGATTGTTCTTGCCTGGGGACAGTTTGGAAGATTCATCTCCTTGGGTACGAATTTGACTCCGTTGGATTTGTAACAGGCTACCGTGTCCTTCGCGTAATGCACTGGTGCCAAATCCGGCCAAAAATCATGGGGAGCAGGCGCCGCTCCAAGCATTCCCGAACGTAAACATCAGCCGTCATCGTATCGGTTGTTACAAACGGATTTGAAAGCATTCCACACGAGACTAACAGTGTTATAAATTGGTATGTAGATAATGATACACAGTAATGATCAGCTGTCTAAACGTCATCTGAAAGCAACAGCGGCCCATCAAAATCGTGCTTAGACTTTCTGGGACACCCCATAGATTAGAAACTTCCCTACTCGAGTGGTGTTGTTACTAATCGAGATAACCGAATTATGCTTTTTCGTCAATACTAAATACATTCCACAATCAGAATCCACAAAAACCCAAGATAACACCATTAGTGCCTACGCTTTAAAAAGCCTAACACAAGCCGGAAGACGAGATTAGTTGACACTAGCTAGGTGATCCAACATGAATTCCCTGTTCGTATTAGCTCTTTTGGTGGCAATCGCTTCGGCTACCGTCGTGCCAGGACGAGAGCAGCGTGTTGTAGGAGGATCCACTGCCGAACTTGGCCAGTTTCCCTATGCCGTTGGATTGATCACACGCATTAACATCCTGCTATCGAGCCAATGTGCAGGATCTCTGCTCTCTTCTCGATTCGTTCTGACCTCAGCCAGCTGTGTCAATGGGTAAGTGTTAAAGATAATGTCTCAGTATGGATTAACTTCTAACTCATTCCGTTGTAGAATCCAGAGTGCCGTTGCTGTCTTGGGTGGTCTTACCCTGAGCGATCCTATCGAGCCAGGACAGGTGCGTTTGACCGTAACGCAGTTCGTCGTTCATAACGGATTTATGGAAGGAACGGATGACTTCGACGTGGCATTGGCTGTCCTCCCCATTCCAGTGAGCTTTACCAACAACATCCGACCGGTGCGTCTTCCGAACCGTCGTCAGGTGGATGCTGCCTTCAATGGTCAGCAGGGAACGTTCATGGGTTGGGGACGATTTGGCTCAGGAAATACCAATTCACCCGTGTTGCGGTTCGGACGCTCGACAATCATGACCAACATCGCTTGCCGACTGAATCTACCGACGAATACGGTCCTGGATACGAACATTTGTACTGAGGGTTTGAACGAGCAAGCTGGACTTGGGGCACCATGCGCTGGAGAAACCGGAGCTCCATTGACCATCGTCGATGCCGATGGAATAACCACTCAGGTCGGAGTGTTCTCGTTCAACTCTGTACTGGGATGTGAAAGTGGGCGCGCTGCAGTCTTCACTCGCATGTCTGCATACCTGACATGGATCGGCGAGAACTCGGATGTCGAGATCAGGGATGGTTTCTAAGTGTGTTGTGCGCTAACATAGATGTAGATTGAATCATTCGAAATAAATTACTATCTCAGGGCTTATCGCAGGTAAGCAACCGACAAATGCATTGGGCCCCGTTGATTGAGTGGAAGGACATAACAGAAACGGTGATAAATTGGGTGGTTATCAAATTGAACTTCGAGCTTTGTTATGTGTTCATTGTGAGAGCATTCTGTTGGACGTAATCAGAGCGTCAATTCCCATGGTGAGCCTTTATTGTGACTGCAGGAAATGAGACGCTTATTGATACGATTGAATAAGGTTCTCACAGCTGCACTTCATTCTAATGAGTAATGCATTATAAAAACATATATGTATGTAATAGATTTTAAAATTTCCATTAGATTAGATTTAAAAGTCTTAACACATTTTGATCCGTTGCAATTCATGATTTGTAATGACATTGAGCATGATTTTTAATGACATTTTGACATTTAATTTCGATGGATTTTTGAGTTACCAGGTGGTCTCGCAAATAATAAGCAATAACTACACAATCAGCCAGAAATATCTTCCAAAACCATGTCAAAAGTGGAACTCACTTAAAATAAGTTAAAAATTAAATAAATTTACACCTGAGTTGTTTACAGATTTTTCAAGCTTTTTACTAATTTCTAAAGGTTGTATCGAAAAGTAGTTAGCAACATTCAAATACTTCACTTTAGGTTTTTAAACTCTTTTTTTTTAAAAAAAAAACACTTTTGCGAGCGTATTAGTAGAACGATTATAATTGAAAAACTAGGACAATTTAAATTAACACTTCACTTGATCAAAATAAAAAAAAAATAAAAAACTGAAACACTTGTTTTAAACTATCACTAGTAGAATTTGCTCGCGTTTACTAGTGATAGTTTAAAAAAGTGTTTCAGTTTTTTATTTTTTTTTAGAAAAAAATGATCAAGTGAAGTGTAAATTTAAATTTTCCTAGTCTTTCAATTCACATTCAAATAGTTACTACTCTAAAATGGCTTAAATTTGTTTAGTGTGTTTTGCAGTGACATATTTGCTTACATGTCAATAACAGTTGAGCAATCGATTTGTTTCAGTACAGTGGATCGTTTCAAAGATGAGTCACATTGATCTGGACGCGTGACATACAATTCTGCTCATTTGGTGATCGAAAAAGGGTGTCACGTACAGCCAATTTGCAAAACGGGTGAAAGTGACCTACACCAGTGTCAAAAATGTAATCAAAAAGTTCGAATAGACCCTTTCCGTGATTGATTTGCCCCGATCCGGCAGGAAGGCAGGTCCCATCCAACCCGGCCGAGACTTGAAAGTGGTTGAGTACATAATGAAAAACTCATCGGCGTCGACGGGGATTTGGACAAGCGATTCAACACCAGCATCAGGATGATTTAACGGATCAAAGCTCGGAACTCTCTGAAAACGTACAAGAAACAGAAGGTGCCGAAAAAGTCCTTGGAGCAGCAAGTTCGGGCCAAAACAAGAGCGCGAAAACTGTACAACCGGATTCTGGAAAACATAGACGGATGCATCCCGATCGACGACGAAACCTACGCCAAGGAAGATTCGCGAGCGCCGCCCGGACCGCAGTATTGTACGAAATCGGTGGACCATGACCTGGACGACACTGACCCCACGGTGGTGATGGAAAAAAGTGGACAGAATCCTCCTGCATTTTTTGGGACACTGTACCCTCCTTCCAAAAGTGCGGCTTGATCATCGCCTAATACCGTTTAATTGGCCGAAGACCCGGGCAGTTCGGGGGACTGATGTCCTCTTTCACGAATTGTACATTATAGTTTGCCAGTCACTGTAGAACTGACTTGGCGTAGTGGGCGGAAGCGAAATCCAGCTAGAACACAAGAGGAGCCTTGTGATTTCTGTACAGTGGCAGCAATCTCTTGTACAAACACCTTGCAGTAAATTGTACCCTTCGTGAAAGAAAATTGACGATCTTAAACCGCAGGTACTAATCGCATGTCAGGCTTAGTACCTGCGTACCTGCGGTATCCACCTAATCATTAATGATGGCCGCTACTGCTCGTGGGAAACCCGCTTCATACTCTTTGGCGCTCAAGTTTTTTATGTACTGAGCGCAGCTCGGTGAGCACGACGACCTGAAGATAGCCCCGAAGATGATCCCTGAACAAGAATCTTAGAAACTGACAATCTTGAATCCGTATGATATTGCCGGTTAGAATACTGTCGAAAGTTGCCGATTACGACTGGAAAAGACGGCAAGAGATCTGGAATCTTCATCTATGCCGAGTTTAGTGAAACACCGTCAACTGTGCCAGCTGCATCCCAAATCATTCTCAGCTTGTTAGGTTTCTTCAGGTTTAAGACAACTCTCAATAGCAAGTGCCAGCATTGATCAGATGCGGTAGTTGACAATTCATGCTTTGTAGCTATGTGCAAATCCCTTGACTTCGCAGTCCCGTATCGGCTGCCGAACTCGATCATACAAAACATGATCATTGACGCCTTTCAAGTGAACACATTCACTTGTACGCCATTCCACAGCTGCTTGGAGACCTCACCTTGTCACACTTCTAATGCAAAGCCGTTTCGTAACCTCCATTGATTCTTCGGGTAGTAGTTTCCAGCAACATCCTCTCTTGTCTTCTTCGGATTCAATCGGAGTAGAGGGGTGTGTTATTCTGATATTGTCCAGTGTGATATAATCACGAACTAGTTGGTTTAGCTCTTGCTCCGGATCGGTCCATCCAAAGGCGCGTCCAAAGGCGAGCAACCAATATAATTCCCGAAGGTCAAGTAATATTATGTTATTGAGATTGACTCCTATTACTATTTATAACGGATATTTGAAACACCCTAAAAAACACAAAAAGATACAGCAGCAAACCATTACGTTGAGCTAAATTGTGAGATTTTTTAAAATTGCGTTTCTTGTAGTTTTCATATTTTTTCAGTATGTATCTCCAAACAATTGGAAACGCAGAGTCTCCACACTACCCAAATTGCCGAACATCGAGGAGACACCGCAACATGTATTTCTTGAATGCCCAGAAAGTATTTTAACCCCACCAATATCGTGCAGAAAATGTGCCAGTACGAGAACACGTGGCTAACGCAGATCATGTCATCGTTGCAGCAAAAATGACGTGAAGACCGGAGAGCGTCTGGCCACGATCGAAGAAGGCTTGAAAAAACGTTGAGGACCAGGCCGAGTAGTCCGAGCGTTACGTAGAATCGCTGATGGTCGTCGGGGCGCCTGCAAACCGGGAGTCATCCTCGACCGGAAACGCTGGACCAACTTCGGTACCTGACCGATCAGCAACGAATTAATTCGCGAATTGTAGCACCGGCAAATGGTCATCGGGACAGCTGTTAGCGGAAAGTCTCTCTCTCCACCGGAATCAAAGGACCGACCTCGGTGGGGAACTCTTCGTATGAGTAGGATAGATCAACCGCCAAGGAATATTCCGAGAAGTTCGTAGCGAAATACCAACTTGAGTCGTTGCGGCACCTGTGCACCGGAAGACATTATGCAACTGGAATCGCAGGGCTAACCTCGGCATCCAAACTGTTCGTCCTTAGCAATAACAGCCTACAGAGCTACGCAGCACAGCTAGAGTCGTCAGCAAGCACAGGAGCCTGCACCAGTTGAAGTTGTTCAGGATCACTTCGTGCCCTCCTAAGGGATGCGTCATCGCAGAGACACGTCGCAGACAGAGAAAAGAGTACGACAGACGGTGAAAAGGCCTAGAGGCACTGACAAGCCCCTTGAAGTAACGGGTGGGAACTAAAATATTGGAATTTCTTTCTCAAGCTGTCAAAAAAAGACAAACATACTTGAAGAAGATCTGATTTAGTAAAATTAAGGAACACTGAAAACGTTCCGTAATCGGCAGTTCGGCGAAACGTCCGTTTGATGTTGGAACAGGAGCATTGTACGTCCTTTATGTCAACTTTGCGAATTCGATTCTACCAATCAACTGTTTGCAATTTGTGGCTCTCCAGTTATTTTTGTACACCAAGGAGCTCAAAATCCCGAAGAAATCTTCGGTTCGGCGACACTGAGGCACTGAGGATCAAAATTTTCTTCAAACTTTCTAGTACACATCTTGACTGATGGGGTTAAGAGATAGAGAGAGAATGCCAAATGCCGGACCAATAGTGGCGAATTTCAAAGCGCGGTCAATGCGAACTACAGAGCATAAACCCCATCAGCGCTCACAGTAAGGGCCGGTTCATAAACCACGTAGACTCATTTTTGAAAAGCTCAAAACCCCCCCTCCCCCCTCGTAGACTTTTCTCCATACAATTTTTAGAAAGTTTGTATGGAGCGTAGACTTTGGTCAAACCCCCCATCCCCCCAAAAAAGTCTACGTAGTTTATGCATAGCCCCTAATTGGATTGCGGAATTTTCAAGATTCTGCTAGAAATTCAGGACATCTATAAAAATACACACACTCACACAACTTTCATACGAAAATACTTTCGGTTTCGTCATCCAAAATGAAGACTTAGTTTAATCTCTTTTGTGTATTCTTCGTAGATTTTTTTCGGAAACTGGTGCTAAATATTTGACTAGAAATATGCATTGTTGCTTTTCATTGCCTCAAAGCAGGATTTTATAGAAACAACTTTGTTTTTTTACGGGTTGATCTACAGGGTGTCTTACAATAGGTGTCACTAAAACAAAATGGGATTACAGCAAAACAAATCAACCAAATCGTAGCATTTATTTTTCATTTGAAAGATACATGTTATAGAAAGAAACCATATTAATTCAATTCGAATCTCTCGCCCTTTTCCTTGATAACTTTGCGCAAACGCTTTGTAAACCCATCGCAGCTGGCACGCACGATTTTCTGAGGAATTCGGTCCCAAATATCAACCAAATGTTTCTTGAATCGATCTGAAGTAAGCCCTTTCGTAGGGCCTATATGTTGAAGCATATAACCCCAAACAAAGTAGTCAAGTAGGTTGAGATCCGGTGCAGATGCAGACCATTCTTCGCTTGTGATGAAATCGGGCAAATTTTCCGCGCACCACGCTTGTGTTTTCTTTGACTTGTGAGCTGGAGCTGAGTCCTGTTGGACACAATATGGTGTATTCCCATACAGCGTTGAAGCATGCGGAAGCAGATGATTCTTCAAAATCGCTCGATGTAATATTCCTTTTCGTGAAACGGCGCCCCATACCATGATTTTCGATACATTCTGATAGCGTTCTACAGCTAGTTGAACTCTTGGAATATTGACAACACTTTTGCCATACACACGATCATTTTGTTGCTTATGACTGTCCTGAAGGAGGCAGAGCTTTTCATCCGAAAATAAAATCTCGCAGTCTCCGTGCCGAACCAAAAGATTTCTGCTTCTTTGGACCCTGGCTTGCTTTTGACGCTCCTTGTCGGGGCCGATCCGGTCGCCAAAAGATGAACGCAATTGCTTCCCTGCACGCTTGCGACAAAAACGAACACGTCCTGACACGTCAGGAAAGGAGATGGTGTCGCTCAAGCAGGTAGCCGTCGGGGTGGGTGAGTGTTCTTCTCTGGCACTTGTGGAAAACGAATTAACTCTCTTGCCCTGACAAGGGCGGATTGGGTCCCACAAGTCCGTCAAAGCAACAACTCGATTGCCGGCAGACTGTAAATACCGGCAGGACTGGATCGCTCCTTCTCGGGTGGACTACTGCTATGATTAGGGAACGTCCATTAATTACGTCACGCAAAAATTGACTTTTTGTAACCCCCCCCCCCATGTCACGTTTTTTGTATGGACCTTCAAATTTTTTTGTATGGATCGTCACGTTTTCTCGAACCCCCCCTCCCCCCTACTGCGTGACATAATTAATGGACCTTCCCTTACTCGGCTGGAAGGATGGTTAAAGGAAAGACTAGCCACTATTGCTTTCTCCAAATATTTTATTTCTCTTCGATCTTTACACTTTGAATAACGAAAATAAACTGACAAAAATTCTGTGGGCTGCGCCACTTTTATACTTAAATTTATTGCGTTGGAACCGGCTGTCCGACACCTTAGCTCCGCCTCGTCGGTTGTTGGTTGCAGCACGCATGGAAAGCATGCACGATGAAAAAATGTCGATCACGTGAGTCGCTACCTACCGCTAACTGCGCCAATACATGATGAAGAATCACTAATCAATCACGTGGTTGCTAATGGCTGCTGCTGTTGTCGTTCGCGTTGGGGCGTGAACACTCCTTCTACCCGTGAACCCCTTTGTTTCTTGCACGGCTTGCATTCCAGATCATGTCTGTGGAGCCTGTTAATTGAAGCAGGGGACATTTGAAATGGTTTGCTCAATTTACGGCCAGATACGGCCGGATTACGTCTTATTCGCTTCCTCACACATTTGATGTATTTCTTCGTTCTGGCAGTTCGTCTGGCACCTTCTTTGTGTATAGAAATTTCCAGTTTCTTTGAGCCGTTCCAAGGTATCAACAACAAAACGCTTACTCACTCCCAACTGCTTAAGGCTATTGAATATCTGACACGGTCTAAGCTTTTGCAAATGTAATTTTAAAACTTGCCGCCGTATGGCTTCCATGCTAGCTGATAAATATGAACAAACGGAATCGCTTATTTATCTTGAGCGATAAGAAAAAAAAGAATACACTCAAAACGGGTATAATCAATTCCGCTGTTAAAATTACCAAGCTGAAATAAACCAAGACTGAAAAAAGGCGACACCTATTGTGAGACACACTGTACAACTTATTTTCGTTACAATTCTTAGATATTCATTCTTGCTATTGCCTTTTAATGGCTCATTTTTACTTGAGGGTTTGTTTACTGAAAAATTGAGATTCATTCAAATGGTTTCCTACTATTTCTCATAAAATTATTTCGATCAAAACATAATTGATGTTTTTGCTATCATAATCGAAAAAATTGGGTCCCAAATAACAAATTAGACACAGCAAATAAATCCCAAGACCTCTATTCAACTAGATATATTTTATTCGTACGAGTTCGTTAGTCTAAAAAAATATATAACAAGATCATTAAAAGTCATCCCGAATCACAATATCCGAATTGTTCTCGATCCAATCGAGATAGGCCGACATGCGAGTGAACACGGAAGCTCTACCACTGTCGCAACCCAAGATCGAGTGAAACGAGAACACACCAATCAGAGTGGTCAGGCCGTCGGCATCGGTAATGGTCAACGGAGCACCACTGTCTCCCTGACACGGCGCTCCCCGGTTGGCCGCCGCGTCCATTCCCTCCGTGCAGATGTGTTCGTCCATTATTGTGTTTGTTGGTAAACTCAAACGGCACGAAAGGTTCGTAATAACTTGCGATCGTCCGAAGCGCAGCAGTTCGGAATTGCTGGTTCCCTCGCCGAAGCGCCCCCATCCCATGAAGGTACCTTGCTGACCGTTGAAGGTCGATGCAACTTGACGACGGTTCGGCAAACGTACCGGACGAACCGTGTCCGTAAAAGTAACCGGAATGGGCAAAACGGCAAAAGCAACATCGAAGTCCTCTGTTCCCTCGATGAAGCCGTTGTGGACGATAAACTGTGTAACAGTCATGCGAACTTGTCCTGGTTCGGTGGAATCATGCAAACGAAGTCCACCCATGACAGCTACTGCGCTCTGGATTCTGTAACAAATTCATCTTACATTATTAAATTCTACTCGCACAAACTCTTTTTAACAACTTACCCATTGACGCAGCTAGCAGAGGTTAGGATGAATCGGTTCGACAGCAAAGATCCCGCGCATTGACCAGAAAGAAGCACATTGATTCGAGTGATCAACCCGACTGCATACGGGAACTGTCCGGCTTCGGCAAGTGATCCACCAATAACACGTTGTTCCGGATTCGGTATGACCGATGCCGAAGCAACTGTAACCAGTAAGAGAGCTATGAATGCCAGGGAATTCATCTTAAACGGCTGATTACTTGAGAGGTACTGAACGGAGTGATGAGGGTAAACCGAGCTATTTAAAGAAACGAAAGGTAAACGCTTATCAGTATTAAGGCTTGAAATTTGCGAGAAAAAAAACTGATCAATGATGCATGATAAAACAGGGTAGACAATTCAACAGCTGTTTGAAACAGGTGTTTTTTTTTTCAAACACGCGACCATCGTTTTCTGCCATACTTATGATTTAGCACATAAGGATGTGCCGAACAGTCTTAATCTTAAATACGATTGAAATCGCACGTGGAACCTCCTGGAAAATGTAGGCTGATAATGTTTTCAATTACTCAATGAATATCGGCAGATTGTCATTTCCCTGGTAATGGTATGGTTGTTGCGACACTTTTGGTATTTCTGAAATCAGTGTTTTGATATGGAAGAATGATTTACAAGGGATTTATCGTAATCACACTCGGGTATCCAACTGCACGTCAAATACACTGCTCACTGCAGCTTATGGAATTTCGACTAACTGGAGGTGGGGTTGATTATCTCGGTTGTGTAAACATATTGCGCCGCACTTTCTTCAGCAAACTTTTAGTTTGTGAACAGATCTACGGAAAAGTGCAATTGTATATCGAAAAATTGGAAACGAAGAGCCAGTACTGAAGCACTGAACATTATTTTTTCAACATAGCTTTCGTACATAAAACACATGCTGGGTCATTCCATTCGAAGGGACCGAGAAAAAGTGCAAACATGTATTCGAATTTCACCGATTTGCACCAAACAGGGAGGATTTATTCATCTACCACCCATATATATTGTGCCAATTGAACCCTCTCAAGTTTTTGAACACATCCTTTTTTCAATTGCATGCATCTCCGAAACCATTGAGTCCTTTCAATCTGTTGGACGATTTTTGAAGGAAATTGTTCAAGAAAACTTTCGGGCGGGAGTGTTGCTAAATATGTACGCAGGAAGTCCTTATTTATCAGTTCTTTTGCCAATAACCCATACTTTATTTTGCCAATATCGCAAAAAAAATCGGCTGGATAATTCAATGTCGGTAAAAGTAATTGAGAAATTATACTGTTTTTGAGAGGCTTTTTCGGAATCATTTAAATAAAATTGCATTTTTTGTCCAAAGAGTATTATTTGGTTTGAAGAATTTCAACTTTTTCGTGATTTTCAGACTTTTATCTATAGCTAATATTCTAAACCACAAAGTATTCTGAGACGTTCTCAAGAAAAATTACTTTTAATTCAATAAGTCCATATTTATAAATTGTTTAACACTATTATTTTCTTTTATCTATTTCTTCGGAACTATTATTTGTAAAAATAATATGCTGTATGTTTCATATAAGATTTTGTGAATAGAATCCAGGAAACATACTATTTGTTGGTGGCAGAGTTGCCAAATATGTTGATTTTTTTTACTAAAAATATATTTTCATCTAAAAAATAAAATTGTAGGGGGCGATCCCAGCGTAGTGGTTAATATCCATACCTCTCACGCCAAAGTCACGAGTTCAAATCTCACCCCCGGACAAGTAACGAAAATACCCAAAAGGTATTTGAGTGACTACGACGGGAGATGAACCAGCCCGGGGCTAAAAATCTCGCTAAAGGATTGTATTGTTCGACAAATGAGTATAATCACAGATAACAGACATCCAAGCTGGAGTGTCATCCATGTGTAAATTTCTGTTACTGCCATTTTAAAGTAATCGTAATAATCGTTAGTCGTATGATGATGACGCCCCCGCGCCTCGAGATTTGATAGTCGTTGACAGTCTGTCAATTTTAGTTTGGTGAAACCTAGCCTAGACGGCGCTGTTTTTTCCCAACTGTTTGTTTTAAAAAATTTACTCAGTAAATTGGAAAAAAATGTTCGAGCCTGGATGTAATGTAATTCAAAAAAATTCAATTTTATCGTGTTTCTCAGATTTTTTTTTTACATAAAACTCATATCCAAACATTCTGAGCCGTTGCCGAGGTACAGCATTTTAAGTGAAAACCTACCCTGGAAATTTGTAAACATCAAATATTCTTCTTTGCATTTTCTGGATGCCCTCAAATTTGATGTTACAAACATTTTTTTCGATAACTAGTAACTCATTTTAAGATAATATGCATGTCTTTTAATCTGATGGTAGCTGTATGTGGTTTTTAGTTATTTTCAGGCCATTTGATGGCAATTTCTGTGTAAAATGAACAACTTATTTTTATTTAAATGTCCGCCATTTTTCTACTTCTGGGTATTACAGACTTTTTCAGTGTCAAGTGCTCAACTCAAGTCTGTAGTGACGAAAGATTTACTCTTTCTGCCACACGTTAAAATTGCTTGCCAAACTAGGTATTTTTTTTCGGAAATTTCGATGCCTTCTTCTTGAAATGCTCAGCTGTAGCATTTCTAGCCATAGCGCTCAAAGCTGCTTGAAATCCTCCAGGAAATATGTTTCATCGTCCATATCAACGTAAGAAAACTTCGACAAATATTCGTCACTGGAACTGGAACTGGAACTGTTTTTACTTTTTACGACTTCCGCCCCAAACGCTGTTTTGATTTTTGAAAAAAAAAAAAAAACAAAAACCAGGTGGTATTCCTACTTTACGAACCACCGTATGAACAGAGAGATTCGGGTTTTCTTTCAACATCCTCTTCACCTTTTGGGTCATGACGCGTTTAGCACGTCCATTGTTTTTATCACTTCTCGATTTCCTCTTTACCGTTAAACATGAATCCTTATGTGTTCGACAAAAAAAAAAAAAACCTTTAAGGGAACCCTCCCCTGAATTTGAACCAGAAAATCGATTTTTTTTGGCAAAAAATGAAAGCCACATATTCGTAGAATATATGTGTAGAAGGATTTTTGGATACGATGAATATTTATTGAATGGCAGCGTCTCGAACACACCTGTCTCACGTGCGCTGCGGGGACTCTAACAATTTTGAACGCGTTTTTCTCGAAACCATGTTTTTCAATCTAACTTCAAGCCCCTGAAGTGAATGAGTTTTTGAATATAACGGTGCCAAAAGAATTAAAATCGGTCAATAATTGCCAGAGTAATAATCATTTGAATTTGGTGGGTACCCGGGTATCCTTAAGGGGTAAAAAAAAATCGAAGTCCCCCCCTTGCTACTATACGAAATGTTTTTATGCCAAAAGTTGCCTTCCAACTTTTATTAAGATTTCACTGAATTTCAGCTTCCCGTTTTAAAATAAACTATAAAATTTCGTAATGTAAAACATGAAAATGTACCGGGTACCCTGTCGATTACATAAGGGTTAAGAAAATAATTTGAGCACACCGTGAATAGTGGATTTAGGTGAATCCATTTTTTTTTGCAAGTTCCCGTATTGACAAGCCAGGATTTGCCTTATGTTCGTTCAAAATCAGTTCTGTCGGTCTGTCTGTCTGTCTGTCTGTCTGTCTGTCTGTCTGTCTGTCTGTCTGTCTCTCTGTCTGTTCTGCTTGACAACGCGTAGCAACCGGACCTATAAAAGGCAGTCAACAAACTGCAATTAATTGATTCTGTATTATACGCTCGGATGATGCAGATGATGGAATGCTTCAGCATTCAAGAAAGCGGTTCCTCCAATCGATCATCGGGTAGCCCGGAGTTCATCATCGGATCTCTGGCTTCCAACATTCGGGAGTTCGTCTACGATCCAGATAACGGTCTCGTTTTCGACCGGTGGTACCGAAAGTATGAAGACCTCTTCCTCAAGGACGGGGCGAAGTTGGACGATGCGGCAAAAGTGCGGTTGCTGTTGAGATGCCTCAGCGTAATTGTGCACGACAAATACGTCAACTTCGTGCTCCCAAAGCACCCTCGTGAGTTTTCGTTCGAAGAAACGGTGAAAAAGCAGAAAGAGCTGTTCAGCGTGCGGATCTCTTTGTTCAGCAAGCGGTACCTGTGCTTCCAGCTGACCAAAAATCATGCAGACGATTTTTTGTCGTACGCTAGAACGGTGAACAGGTGCTGCGAAGACTTTGAGTTCAACAACATCACGGCGGATTAGTTCAAAAGCCTGATTTTCATCTGTGGGTACGTACGATCTTCAAAGGACGCTGACATCCGAACGAGACTCCTATCAAAGCTCGAGGCTAACGCAGAAGGTGAATATACCCTAGAATCGCTCATAACGGAGTGTCATCGCCTTCTAAACCTCAAGCACGATGCTGCCATGGTGGAACAAAAGAAATCGGTTAGCTCAACCTGTGCAGTCAAGCAAAACAAGCCTCCACCGGTCAAATCCGTTTCCAAAGAAATCAACAAGAAGGAGCTTGATGGTCCCAAAACACCATGTTGGCAGTGCGGCGCAATGCACTACATCCGCGACTGCACCTACACGAAACATGTTTGTCGGGACTGTAAGCAAACCGGCCACAAAGAGGGTTATTGTGGCAGTTACACTTCAAAGGCGGCGCAAAAGAAGAAGAAGAACGCCAATGGAATATTCTGTATCAACCAGGTTAGCTGTTCTTCAAGACGGAAGTTCCTGACGGTGGACATCAACAAGTTACCCTACAGTTGGACACCGCGTCAGATATATCAATCATTTCGAAAAACCAGTGGAGCAAGAATCTGGGGTCACCATCACTGGCTCCTACTACACGGAGTGCCAGGACAGCATCAGGTAATCCTCTTCATCTGCTTGGAGAACTGGAATGTACAGTAACACTCGGAGGTGTCACCAAAATCGCAACTTTCTACGTGACCAACAGTAGCATCAACCTGTTTGGTCTGGACTGGATAGAGCTATTCGGACTATGGGACACTCCGCTATCTGTAATTTGTAACCAGATCCACATTGCTGCTAGTCAAGACAATCAGATCCAACGGTACAAAGCTGCATTACCAGAAGTGTTCAAGCCTGGCCTAGGACTCTGCAAGACGATGAAGGCAAAACTCTTTCTCAAACCCGATGCCAGACCCGTTTTCAAGCCCAAGCGACCAGTTAGCTATTGTCAAGATGCCACCTCCCAAAGATGTCACAACTCTACGTTCATTCCTTGGTGCAGTGAATTTCTACGGAAAATGTGTCCAGGAGATGCACCAGCTACGACGCCCACTCGACGCACTGCTTAAGAAGGATGCCAAATTTGTTTGGAATCAGGAGTGCCAGAAATCGATCCAGCGGTTCAAGGAGGTACTTCAATCGGATTTGATGTTGACGCATTATGATCCTGCATTAGACATCATCGTTGCTGCCGACGCATCGCAGTCCGGTATCGGGGCATGCTTTTTCCACAAGTTCCATAGATGGTACACTCAAAGCCATCGCTCACGCATCCCGTTCTCTCACTCCCGCGGAGGCAAACTATGGACAGATCGAGAAGGAAGGTCTTGCGTTGGTGTTCGCCGTGACAAAATTCCATCGCATGCTGCTAGGACGCAGGTTTACTCTCCAAACGGATCATCAGCCACTACTGCGGATCTTCGGACAGAAGAACGAAATTCAACGTTGGGCACTGACACTTCTGTGCTACAATTTTGGAATCGAGCACGTGTGCACTACGCAATTTGGTTATGCCGACGTACTATCTCGCCTTATCAACAGTTACGTTAAACCGGATGAGGATTTCATCATCGCCTCCATCGAATTGGAAGATGACGTCGAGGTTCCACTCCAAGAAGCCATTACCTCGCTACCTGTGACATTAAACTCAATACGTGGCGCCACTCTTAAGTGCCCAGTTCTCCAACAAGTGGTCCAGTATATTCAGCGTGGATGGCCTGCCAAACTCGACAGCAACGCAAACATTGCCGTACGCCCTTTCTTCGCTCATCGAGATGCATTGTCGGTAGTGAAGGGTTGCATCATGATGTCCAACCGTCTGGTGATTCCGGAAAATTTTCATCGGAGAATGCTCAAACAACTCCATAGAGGACATCCTGGAATGGAGCGGATGAAAGCTGTTGCACGTAGCCACACGTACTGGCCAAGAATCGATGAAAACATTGCTGACTTCGTCAAGAGATGTGACACACATTCCAAGTCACCACCCAAGGCTCCGTTGCATTCGTGGCCACTCACACAATCTCCCTGGGAACGAATTCACATCGACTTTGCTGGCCCACTCAACGGTCTATACTTCCTGGTAGTTGTGGACGCCTTCTCGAAGTGGCCAGAATTCGCATCGTACGATCCCCGACTACAGCAGTAGTAATCGAGTTCCTGAATGAGCTATGTGCACGCTTTGGTATTCCCAACGTCATTGTCTCCGATAACGGCACCCAATTTACGTCGGAACAATTTGCGGCTTTGTGCAGGAAGAACGGTATTCAACACTTCCGAATCTCGCCGTATCATCCACAGTCTAATGGTCAGGCGGAAAGATTTGTGGACACTTTGAAGAGGTCACTGCGCAAAATCAACGAGGGGGAAAACATCACGGAAGCGCTCCAGACTTTCCTTCAGGTATACAGGACTAAACCCAGTCGTGTTCTGAATCGCAGCAGATGCTTGGCCGAAACATGAAGACAGTCCTGGATCTCCTTCACCACAATCAACCGAAGCCTGTACTCTTCAATCATCGCCAGGACGAGCAGTTCAATCGAAAGCACGGCGCAACGCCTCGTGATTTGCGTAAAGGTGACAGGGTCTACGCCAAGGTCTACAGCAGCAACAACAAGTGGCAATGGGCTCCCGGCGTGATCATTGAAGTCATCAGTCGTGCTGCTGGACGAGTGGCATGGACGAAGGAAGCTCATCAGTTCACACACCAACCAACTCAAGATGCGTTTCAGTGAAGAAGAAACAATTGCAGCAGATTTGACACCACTGGATATGCTGGTGGACATGTTTGATCTACAATCCTCAAAAGCATCTGAGCCGCACTCCCAGCAACGTCTAAATCCAGTCGAACAGGACCTCATTGCATCAACCTCAAACGTTCATTCCGAGACGCAACCACGGCCTGAAATTGAAGTTGAAGAATTGCCAATGGACCCACAATACGAAGAAGATTCCAGTCAACAAGAACGAGCTGAAGTCATTTCCGAACCAGAAGTAGGTCCCAGTCAGATCGAGCAACCTGAATTGGAACAAGAAGAAGATGTCCA
Source organism: Aedes koreicus (assembly GCA_024533555.2). NCBI lineage: Eukaryota > Metazoa > Arthropoda > Insecta > Diptera > Culicidae > Aedes > Aedes koreicus. Next base: position 228,768 of record JAHHFK020003524.1, read on the forward strand.
ACCATCAACCGATCCTGTTCAAGAAATACCGCGGGGGGTGCTGCGGGTGTCTTTAAGATTTGCACCATACTTTTTGTGGAAATAGGGGGGGGAAAATGGGGGACAAATAGTGGGGAGAAAAAAAAAAAAAAAAAAGGGGGGGGGTGGGGAAGGGGGGAACGAGAGAAAAAAAAGAAAAAAAAAAAACAAAAAACATTCAGTATCGTTTAAGCGACACGTTCGGACGTGTTTTTTCGCTCGCTCTCAGAAAAGTTTTCGGATTTATTTCAGTTTGTTTCTTCATTAATACTTTCGCGATTTCTCGCGTTTCCGCGTGTTGGTATGGGCAAACCTGGCCCAAGTGGTGGACCGAAACCCAGTGGCAAGCGACCGGCTGACAGCAGCAACCCTTTTTCGCTCCTCGAAGGCAGGACCGATACCGTTGCCTTGGCCCAGGGCATCAAGATGAAAAAGAAGAAGAAGCAGAACCAATTCGATGGTTCCAGTGGCTGTACTCCTCGAAGCGTGGGCCCCCGTGGTGGCGGCACAGCTATGAATACCAGCGACGTCGGTGATTTCGGCGGCTCCGTCGAAAATTTAAATGCTGCTGTTCCTATAGCAACAGTGAAGCTACCACCGGTGGTGGTGAAAAATATTGCTCTCGGTGACCTGATGGCCAATTTTCAAGCGGCCGGCATTGCAGCCGAGTACAAGCTGTCCCGTATAGGGACAAAGGTGATGCTTCGGTCGAAAAAGGACTACGACCAGGTGGTGAAGCTTCTGAAGGATTCCAGTTCGGAATTCTTCACGCATGACATCCCCGGGGAGAAGCCTTTCAAGGCCGTCATCAGAGGCCTGCCAAACCTCGATCCGGTACAAATCGCATCGGAAATCCAGAACCGGTACAAACTGGCTCCAATAACCGTTTATCGGATGAATCGGCGGAATGAAAACGTGAGGTATCACCCGGATTGCCTGTACCTGGTGCATTTCCAAAAGGGAACGGTGACGCTCAACGCGCTGAAAGCGATCCTCTCCCTCTGTTCCATCATCGTCACCTGGGAGCCGTACCGTGGTGGACACCGTGATGTAACGCAGTGCCAGCAGTGCCTGGACTTTGGTCACGGCACCCGAAACTGCAACATCAATGCTCGCTGCAACAACTGCGCCCGTGGCGTACAAGTGCGCCAACTGTGGTGGTGCCCACCAGGGATCGGATCGTCGATGCCCGAAACGCGAAGCCTTCAAGCAACTCCGAAAGCAAGCCTCCACCGCCAACCAACCGAGACGGAAGACAGAAAGGGTCCCGATCTTCACAGCGGGAGACTTTCCGCAGCTTCGTGGTAGTCGCCAACCAAATCCGTGGGAGCAAGGTACTACCTCTCAAGCAAATCCCAGCCCTTCTGGTGGACAGCGATCTTCATCCCCCCTGGATTTTGGAGTCAACCAGCAACCAACAACAATCCCGAGCTGTTTTCTGCTGACGAACTGATGGTGATTTTCGTCAATATGATCGGTGCGCTTCGCCAGTGCCGCAGCCAGCCCGAGCAGATCCAAGTGCTCGGAAAATTCATCATTCAGTATGGCGTCTAAAGCACTAACCGTCGTCACCTGGAACGCTTGCTCTATCCGAGCCAAAAATATCGAGCTTGCCGACTTCGTCCGCAAGCACAACATCGACGTGTGCCTTCTCACCGAGACCCATCTAAAGCCAGGTGACAGCTTCTGGTTACCTGACCACAACATCTTTCGGCTTGATCGCACCGACTCCAGGGGGGGGGGGGGTGTAGCGATTATCGTGAAGAAAGGATTAAAGTGCAACATTCTACCCCACATCCGCACTTCCATCATCGAGGCCCTTAGTGTGGAGGTGGAATCGACATCCGGACGCATCCGACTCATCGCTGTCTACTGTCCTAAGCAGTGCACCGCCAGCAACGGGATGGCAAATAAATTTACTAACGATCTCACCACCATCACGCGGTCAAATTCCCGCTTCGTCATCGGAGGCGATTTGAATGCCCGTCATGAAGATTGGAGGAACTATCGTCAAAACAAAAACGGAAGACTGCTGTTCAACCACGCCCAGCATGGACTGTACACGATCCACTTCCCGGACGAACCGACGTTCATCTCACCGGCTGGAAATCCCTCTACCCTGGACTTTTTCCTGTCGGACATCTCGCTAACGAAGCCGGAGGCGCTCAACAACCTCAGCTCTGATCATCAACCGGTGGTGACTGAAATCGGTATCAACGTGGTCCCTACTCCAAGGTGCCTGAGAAAGGACTATCATCATGTGGACTGGTTTCGGTTCGGCTAACTGGTGGACCGAAACATCGATGAAAATCCGTCGCTAGACACCGTTGAAGACATCGATGGTACACTGAGTGGACTCCAACGAGCTATTACCGTGGCTGATGAGGCGTGCGTACGACTTGTTCCTGTGAGGGGTAAGTTTACGGCCATTGATTCCCACACCCAAATATTAATTCGGTTAAGAAATGTTCGTAGACGCTAGTTTCAGAGGACGGGGGATCTGAATAGGAAACGTGAAATAGCCGATCTGAATAGGGAGATCGCTTCCAGAATGGTAAAAATTCGGAACGATAGTTTCGAGAAGACTATCCAAAACTTGGATAACCGGTCTAGACCATTCTGGAAGGTAGCCAAAGTCCTGAAGACGCATCCCAAACCTGTTCCTCCTCTCAAGGTTGTCGATTCGCTTCTCATAACACCTCTCGAGAAAGCAAATGCGATCGGTAACCACGTTGCTACATCGCATCTGTTAGGCTCGAGGATCCAAAGTCCGCTCGAAGGTCAGGTTGCGCATTGCGTCCACAATTTCAATGCCTCCCCTTGTGTCGTGCCTCTGGAGGACAGAATAACTGCAGAACAGATTTGCTCAGCACTGAAAGGTACTAAAAACATGAAGGCTCCCGGGTTTGACGGGATTTTCAACTTGATCCTAAAAAAACTTAACACAAAAGTGCACACACTATTGAGCGATATCTTCAACAGATGCTTGGAACTGCACTACTTTCCAAGCATCTGGAAAGTAGCCAAAGTCATTCCAATTCGCAAACCCGGGAAGGATCCATCATCTCCCTCAAGCTACAGACCAATAAGCCTTCTTTCAGCGCTGAGTAAACTGTTCGAGAAGTTAATCCTCAATCGTTTGCTGCAGTTTGTCAATGAGCAAAACATCCTCCTACCGGAACAGTTTGGATTCAGGAAAGGGCATTCCACTACTCATCAGCTAGTTCGGGTGATGAACACCATAAGGAGTAACAAAGCTGTATCCAAGTCCACTGCCATGGCGTTGTTAGACGTTGAAAAGGCGTTTGACAATGTCTGGCACGATGGGCTTGTATACAAGCTTTGTAACTTCAACTTTCCTCTTCATCTGGGTAAAATCATCCGAAACTACCTTCAGCAAAGGTCGTTTAGGGTATCGTTGAATGGGTGCCTCTCGGACACGTTTTCAATCCCAGCAGGAGTTCCGCAAGGTAGCCTGCTTGGCCCGTTACTATACAGCATCTACACTTCCGATATCCCTCCTCTTGGAGAAGATTGCGTGCTGTTCCTGTTCGCAGATGACACCGCAATAACGGTCAAAGGAAGGATGCCTCGCGAAATCACAAACAAAATCCAGCGATGCCTTAACACCTTTGCTCACTATGCCACCAAGTGGAAAATCAAAATAAACGCCTCCAAAACCCAAACAATCATGTTCCTCCATAGACAGTCCCCCAAACTAAAACCACCTCCATCTTGCACAGTAGTCATGGACGGCACAAGGGTTGAGTGGTCCACCGAGGTAACTTACTTAGGGCTGTTGTTTGACGAGAAACTTCTCTTCAGGTCGCATGTGGAGAGAACGTTGGTCAAGTGCTCCGCCTTAGTTAGGTCGCTATATTCGCTGATTTGCCGAAGATCCCGCCTCTCAGGGGTGAACAAACTGACCGTCTACAAACAGATCATAGCGCCTGCGATATTCTACGCTGCTCCGGTGTGGGAATCATGCGCACAGACTCACAGGAACAAGCTGCAAGTCGCGCAAAACCGAACGCTCAGAATGATCCTAGATCGCCCATTTGAAACAAGAACAACTGACCTTCATCAAGACGCGACCGTTCCCAAAATTGACTCAAAAATTATTGATATTAGGAACAAATTTATAGAGAATTGTAACGTATAAGAACATGCTTTAATAAGCACCCTGTATATAGTAGGTTAGTTGTAAATAGTAGGTAAGTTAAGTGCAAAATGTTAATAGTAGTCTTAGGTAGATAGATAGTTAGGTAGCTTAGTTTAGTTTAATTTAAAAAAATCCCCAAAACAAACAATCCCACCTAAGTGGTAAACCATTCAAAGGCTAGATAGGCCTAGATAACATAAAAATTTCATTTGTATAAATAGCCATAACTAAAGCTGAAAAGCGAAGCTGTATCACTTACAGAATTAACATGTTCCAAACAACAAATAATTACAAAATAAAGACAAATTTATGATGATGATGATGCAAATAATTGATTCTGTATTAAGACTTCAAGCAATAAAGAACTATTTAATATTGTGTCAGTAAAAAATGGACTCTGGGCAAAAAAAGCGGCAGCACGAATTCTCTGGTGGGGGTGTTGTGTGTTTTTTTTTTTTTTTTTTTGGTTTTTTTTTGGTTTTGGGGGGGGTGTTGGGGGGTGGGTAGGGGGTGTGTGTTTTGGGGGGGGGGGGGGAGTTTTGGTTGGGGGGGGGTGGGGGGGGCTTGGGTGGGTTTTTTTTTTTTTTTGTTGGGGGGGGGCGGTCGGCTGGGAGAGAGGAGAGATAATTAAAGGCTAGAAAAATCGAAAAATTGGGCCCTAAAGCTTTATGATTCGTTGTTAACCAAACAAACAGGTTACATCGATGAAACATACGACAAAGCTGACTTTTCACAAATCCTTGGTAATAAATTCTATCTACGAAGGACAGAGGAAGCCTAGAGTCTAAGAGAACAGAAGATAGAAAAAAATGAGATAAAATAACTAGATGACTGTACCTGCGGTAAAATCAGCCAACAATGCATCTCAACCGGGAATATTAACAGTGAAATCTACAGCAAAGAGTGCCTCCAAAAATTGCCATTTCTAAAGCAGCATTCTCAAAACACCCTATTTTTGACCGATTTGGCAGCTTGCCTCTACTCAACAGTGACAAAGGAATGATACGAGGAAAATAATGTCATTGTGGTACCTCGTGACATTAAACCTCCAAACTGTCAAGAGCTCCGACCGATATCTGATTGCCGGAAAACTGAAGGAGAATCAAGCAGAAGTGGACAAAAGCATATAAAACCAGACTAAAAAAGCTTGTCTAAACCTTGATGGATCTAGTAAGAAAATTCTTAAAAAACTAGTAGTAAACCTTGATGGCGGGAGTCAAGTCAAAGGTCCGAAAGTTTGGGCATGAGGGTGGAATTTAAATCTATTATTGCAAAAGTGTTAAGGAACATACTTGAGGAAAATAAATGTTTGGAAATTCTTTCATTAATTTCCGGATAAAATCTCATTTCCGGACACGTTTTGGGTTCAGCCGGTGAGAAAACTTTCATAAAAATATGGCGTATGTACATCATAGTATGAATTTTAGCATGGAAAAGTCCAAATCACAGTCAACTTATTTCCATTTGCGAAAAATTAGCTTTAACCTATATTCAAAACAAGAAGCCTTTTGAAATTTATGATGTTCATCATTCATATTTAAATCAATTTAAAACGCTATGATCGATACCACCAATCTCTAACAAATGAAAACATCTTTAATTTCTTCCCCGTTACTTCATAAACATTCCATCTTGACGTCATTGGGAAATACCCAAGCAGCAGTAAACAGCTGTCAGTAGCCCCAATAAAGATAATCAATAACTATAACCATTCCCGATAACTTTTCAAAACCATTCGGTAGCTCAGAGTCCAGATAAGGAAGTAGGTAACGCAAATTTATGACTATATTGTCAAGATCACACTCACAATCAATACAACAGATTATTTTAGAAATCATCGCGGATCACAACATCCGAGTTCGTCTCGATCCAGTTAAGGTAGGCCGACATGCGAGTGTACACTGAGGCACGGCCACTGTCGCAGCCCAGGATCGAGTGGAACGAGAACACACCAATCTGGGTGGTAATTCCGTCAGCATCGGTGATGGTCAATGGGGCACCGCTGTCTCCTTGGCACGGGGATCCACGGTTAACGGCGGTGTCAAATCCGTCCACGCAGATATGTTCATCCAGGATGGTGTTGGTTGGCAGGCTCAGACGGCAAGCCAGGTTGGAGATGACCTGCGAGCGACCGAAACGTAGAACTTCGGAGTTGGTAGTTCCCTCACCGAAGCGGCCCCATCCAATGAATGTTCCCTGTTGACCGTTGAAGGTAGCATCGACCTGGCGACGGTTGGGCAGTCGAACAGCGCGAATGTTATCGCTGAAGGTCACTGGTGCCGGTAGGAATGCCAAGCCAACATCGAAGTTCTCCATATCTTCCTCGTAACCAGTGTGGACAGTAAAATCAGTGACAGTCATGCGAACCTGGCCCGGCTCGGTGGAGTCGTTGATGCGGAGGCCTCCGATGACGGCCACAGCGCTCTGGATGCTATAAAGATCAATTGGCGTTGAGTCATGAGTTCAACCTCGGCATTCTTAAATTAAGGTCTTACCCACTGACGCAGCTACCAGAAGTCAGGACGTAACGGGCAGAGATCAACGAGCCGGAGCATTGTCCACTCAGGAGGATGTTAATACGAGTGATCAAACCAACAGAGTACGGGAACTGTCCAGCTTCGGCAACAGATCCTCCAATGACGCGCTGATCGCGTTCCGGGATGGTGGAAGCCGAAACGGCTGCCACTACGAGGGCGAGCACTGCCAAGAATTTCATGTTCACGACCGATTCAAAGTAACTAAACAAATTGTACGCAACGGGGCTGTTATTTAAAGGATTCGCATGCGGACGCTTATCAGTCGGCAGGTTTCGAATTTAAAATTGTAATCTCAAGGGGGGTTTGATAATCGCGGTGCCTATTTGGAAGTTGTTTGCTGACGTTTTGATGAGCAGGTGTGAATATAGTAAGTTTGGACTGTGTCGAACGATTTTCTAGAAAATAAGAGACGTCTTGGCTGTTCGCATACTATCAAAAACATTTGTGGTGTTCTATTTAGTAGGATTTTAAGCGTTCTCTAATCTATCAGTCGCAACCAATTGAGTTGAAGAAGAAATCAATCTGATTTAAATTTTAGTAGCCGTTATGAAGCTTGAGTGTTGAATATTGATTTTTGTATAGTTCTATTAACACCAACATGAGTTCTTGTTGAAACGCTGATAAAACATTTACTCAAATTAGTGATCTAAAAGTTCCACCCGTATCATCGGGGTTACAAATTTTTGAAGAATCGGAAAAGGTCATCAAAATGAGGTGTAAAATATTCAAATATTACAAATGCATTGAAATGTGTGAATTTGCTTAACTAAGGTCACATATGCATTCCCTAGGTATTGTTAGGTTGTTAAACTAGTTTACTCAATGTCAAACCACTCAATGAGAATCGAGCGTGAAAAATCTTTAGATACATCTGTCATTACAAAGTATTTTTGTATGCTAAAAGAATTTACTTTAATTTGTGTTCATTTTGTGCTATTTTTCTTCGTATGATCGCAAACTGCATTACTTCGTCAGAAATGAAGAACAATCGGAATATCCCTTTTCAAACTTGCCCCTGACAATGATCAATAATCATTTGAATACATTTTACTAGTTTCGCTCTTATCGCAAGTCCCTCCGGATTAGCCGTGCTAAAAAACAACATGCGTAAAAATACTTCATAATGCAACCACCAAAAACATTTTCAAATGATTATCTTTATGACACGAACAACCAGTTCATAATTGGAAGGCATATCTATAGCTAAAGGCTCACCTTACCTAATCTCATGCCAAGTCATTCACCTATCATCACAACCAATTCCAATAATTCGGAGATAAGCCACCGACAGCGAGAATCTGAATCGCATTCAAACTTTATCCTTTCTCAAACTTTCGAAGTTATCTAATCTGCACCCAAAAGCAATCGCCCCCCGAATGCTATAAATACACCCGTTCATGCAATGATTGCGTTTCAGTGTACCGACTTACCGAATCGGCCATGAAGTGCTCTGCTGTTATCTTCACGTTGGGCCTTGCACTCGTCTCGGCCGGTGCAGTCCAGAATAAGCGCATCGTCAATGGCGAAATTGCCGAGCGAGGTCAGTTCCCGTATGCGGTCGGGATTTTCACCCCAACGGGGATTTGCGGAGGATCGCTTGTCTCCGCAAACTACGTCCTCACGGCTGCTCAGTGTATTCACGGTCTGCAGCAGGTTACCGTCGTTCTCGGATCTACTCGCATGTTCGATCTAACGGACGAGGATCAAATCCGAATGGACAGTACTGTACTGAAGGTTCATCCTGGATATGAGATTGCAGCGGGCATTTTCGACGTGGGACTGATTCAGCTACCTCAGGCCGTGCCCCAGCTGAGGCCAATCCGATTGCCGAACTTACGTCAAGCTGATGCGACCTTCAACGGACAACAGGCCACCATTGTCGGATGGGGTAGCACCAGTAACAACGGACCTCAATCATCTGATTTACGATTCACTAGAACGCAGGTAATCTCGGTCACCTCGTGTCGGCTGGGTCTGCCAACGCAACAGATTACCGACAACCACATTTGCACCGATTCGTCCAGCAGTGCTCCTTGCCAAGGAGACTACGGCAGTCCACTAACCATCGTGGACGTAGATGGGATTACCACCCAGATTGGAGTATTCACGTTTAGTTCGGTACTAGGATGCGAAAGTAATAGGCCATCGGTGTACACTAGGATGTCCTCTTATCTTCAATGGATTGGCGATAACTCGGATGTGCAGATACGAGAGGGATTCGACTAAGATTTAACCAGAACTAGCCCTTTAGGGGTAATTACGATGAGATCTTGCACAACAGGTTTACCACTAATTGAATAAATTTAATTTTAATATTACTATTTTGTAACAGTTTTGACCAACAACGTGTTCAAAAATATCCGAAAATTTTGAATCTAAAGCTGGATTACATTTTAATAAAAATAAACTACCTTCTCTTCTAGCTTCAAAGATTCTAACTCCGATTCCTAACATTTTGGAGCCTAAATGCAGAATGATTAGTTTTCTTGTTTGATTTGATCTACGATGGTAGGAGGTAAGAAAAGATACAACTAGCAAAGATTTATGCACTGCGGTTGGATCCCTGTCTGTAACAAGCTTTCTCGGTTCATGGCGTCTCCCCTCCAATCTCGTGACCACCTTGTACTCCCTAGATCTTGCTCCAGCTGGTCTTATTATCTTGTTCGTTGCGCCCCTCGTCGTCTTGTGACAACCGGATTACCATCGAACACCATTTTCGCAGGATAGTTGTCCGGCATTCTCGCAACATGTCCTGCCCAGCGTATTCGTCCAGATTTGACCACCTTACGAATACTGGGTTCATCAGCGAGTTGCGTGAGCTCATGGTTCATCCTTCGCTTTCAGACTTCGTTCTCCTGCACTCCGCCAAAGATGATTCTTAACACCCTTCGCTCAAAAACTCCGAGTGCTCGCAAGCCCTCCTCAAGCATTGTCCACGTCTCATGCCCGTAGAGAACAACCGGTCTTATAAGAGTTTTATACAGGATTCACTTCGTTCGAAAGCTAAGTCTGTTTGACCGCAGTTACTTGTGGAGTCTATTGTAGGCACGACTTCCACTGATAATACGCCTTCCCGATCTCAAGGCTGTTGTCATAGTCCACAATAACCAGTGAACCGAGATAGACAAATTCGTCGACTGCTGCCTAGTCGGGCTCTGTCGTACTCGGTTCCGCATGCCGCATCTTCAACCCAATCTTCACTGCTTCGCGCTCTAGTCTGGTATGCTGCTCTGACACCGCCTCAAATGTTCTGCCGACAATCTCCATGTCATCGGTATAGTAAAGCAGATAAATTGCCTGGATCTGTGCTGCTCGTCTCATACCACCTTCGGAAAAATGTTAATGAGAAAGCAAGAGATTCCATCATCTTGACGAAGCCCCCTGTTGAATTCGAATGAACCCGATATCCTCACACAGTACTGGGTCCCATCCATCGTAGCCCTGATTAGTCTGGTCAGCTTTCCCGGAAAGCCGTTCTCGTCCATGATCTTCCATAGCTCTTTTCGGTTTACTGTATCATATGCGGATTTTTTCACGGCACTTTTGGAGGATCTGCCGCAAAGTGAAGATTTGAGCCGTTGTAGACTGGCCTTCGATGAATCCGGCATGATAACTTCCCAGGAATCTATTTGCTAGTGGCGACAGTTGCTGAAAGATGATTTGGGATAGCACTTTATAGGCGGCATTAACGACGGTAATCACACGACAATTTTCACATTCCTGTTTGTCACCCTATCTACAAGAAGATAATCCCATCCTCCCACTCCTCCGGCAGCTGTTTGGTATCCCATATCCTGACTATCAGTCAAAGCAGACAATTGCCCAACTTGCCCGGGCCCATCTTGATAAATTCTGCTTCGATAGTATCCCTTCCAACCGATTTGTTATTCTGCTTGATGGCATCCTTAACTTCACCTATCGTCGGGGTGGCACATCTCCGTCACTCGTTGCATCCTGCACCAGTACTTCCTTCACTGTCCTGGTCCTCTTCCTGTACTCCATTCAGATCTTCATCAAAATGCTGCTTCCACCTTTCCGTCACCTCACAATCGTTTGTCAGAATACTCCCATCCTTATCCCGACACATTTCAGCTCGCGGCACCAAGGCTCTGCGGGATGTGTTGAGTTTCTAGTAGCTGCACTTTCGCGTTTCATATGAGCGGTGCAGCTGTTCCAACTCTTCACACTCCTCCTCATCTTGGTGGCGCTTTATCTCTCGGAGTAGTTGGCTTTGCTGCCTTCGCTGCTGTCTGTAACTTTTCACACTCTGGCGGGTAACTTCGCGCAGCATAAGTGACCGCGCTGCGTTCTTCTCTTTTAACACCTGCTGATATTCCTCGTCGAAACACTCGTTCTGTCGGGTTCGTTCCACGTAGCCAAAGACGTTCCTACGCTGCTGATTTCACTGTGTGCCAACAATTCTTGAGAGGGGCTTCATCGAGCTCATCCTCTTCCGGCAGCGTCGTTTTGAGCGATTGTGCGTAGCCTGTGGCGACGTCAGGTTGGTTCAGCCGCGCAAGATTGTACCGTGGTGGGCGTCGGTACCGATAGTGGTTCACTACGAAGAGTTTTGGGTGCATCTTAAACATCACTAGGTAGTGATTCCAATCGATGTTGGCGCCTCGATGGATTCTGACGTCGATGATGTCTGAGAAGTGCCGACGATCTATCAAAACGTTTGTGATTCCGTTTGGTTTGGTGACTTTGAGATGTACCGATGTGGGAGGCTATTGTGGAAGAAGGTCATGTTTTTTGAGGCGGCGAAGTCGATAAGTCTAAGGCCGTTGCCGTTGGTCTGGTTTATATTCCTCCTCCTGGCCAAACTAAACGTTGAAATCCCCAATGATGATCTTGACGTCATGGCTTGGGCAGCGGTCATATTCACGCTCGAGCTTCGCGTAGAATTCTTCTTCGTCATCATCAGTACTTCCGAGGTGCGTGCTATGCACATTAATGATGCTGATGTTGAAGAACCGGCCCTTGATCCTCAACCTGTACAATTTTGAGTTGATCGGTCACCACTCTATCACTCGCTTCTGCATCTTACCCATCGCTATAAAAGCTGTTCCCAGATCGTGTGTATTGCAGCAGCTGTGCTAGATGGTATGACCATCCCGAAACGTACGGACCGTGGATCCTTTCCAGCACACCTCTTGCAGCGCTACGATGTCGAACTTGCAGTTCTTCGATGCGTCGGAAAGCACGCGAGTACTTCCAAGAAAATTGAGAGATCGGCAGTTCCACGTCCCGGGATTCCAATCGTTAGTCCTTATCCGTATCCTAGGTCCATGCTGATTGTTCTGGTTTGAATCTTTTCCTTGTGTATTATTCATTACTTTACTTCTTTTTATCGGTGTCGGATCGCAGGGCCCACAACCAATCCCACTAGAGAAATACATCGTGATGGGTGCAATGAAACGTCCAGCACAGCAATCTTGCACACAGGAAGACGAAGAATCCCTTTGACCGTCTGTACGACGGCTTGTCGCACGCGGCCATCACGTTCTGTCACCACCGAGATTAGGCGGCCTCTGGTCCATCCATTACATACGTTCTTGTCCACCAGGATAACAAGATCCACTACTTCGGGAGCCTTCGATTCCACAAATCAATTGGTCCACCTTGAGATGCTTGGAAGATATTCTTGAGTCCTCGTCTTCCTGAACTTGTCAATTATCCTCCACGCCAGAGATTTCCGGGTTCAAACAACCCCGTTAGAACTTAAGTGGATGAAGGAGTTCGGCGTCGGCCAGCCAACTCCAGTAAAATGAAAGTCAGTGGCCGTGAGTTGATGACTTCAGCGAGTATCGTTCGTAGAGTTTCGTCTTCCGAATTTCCCAAGCTGCTTAGCGAACCAAGTCCAACCTTAAGGGAGCGTACAAGTCGTTCCTCCGAAATGTGGAGTGGAGGGTGGGTTGAAAACCCACGTGATGTTGGACCGACCGTTGTGGATGGCATTTTGCAGGACTCAGTTTTGAGAGAATGGACAACCACCAGGTGGATGGCTGCGACGAAGAGGCAGGTGAATAAATCGACTCACCTTTTCACTACGCTGCGATCGCTTTTGATCGATATTGGGCCGAAGTAATCGATGCCTACGTACGTAAAAGGCCTGCCACATTGCTCCTAGCGCGCTGCTGGCAAAGAACCTATCTTTGGTGTTACTGGAGACGCCTTCCGAGCCTTACAATGCTGACAATTCCTGGAGACCTGGCACACCACAGTGCGGAAGTTTGGTATTTGGAAATGCTGCCGAATTTCGTTGACGATGGTCTCATTGTTAGCGTGCAGGAACTTCCGGTGATACCAGTCGATAAGGAGGTCGGTAAGCCGATGGTTACGTTGAAGAATGATGGGAATGATCATACGGCACATTCGATGTCGACACGCAGGAAGCCCCTTTCATCGGTGAACGGCCAAAACTTGTAAATTTTACTCGATTTGTCAATCTCATTGTTCGAGTCCTTGCTAAGCAGCACGTCGACTCCATCCGGGTAGACTTCACCTTGTACTGTACCCCAAAGAGCTTCTTCCGATCGCTGGATTTCGTCTTGCAACATGTTCCGTGTTTTCTTGGGTTGGTCCAATCTGCGTCGTCAGGCATTATCCATAGTAATTATTATTAATATTAGAACTTCCATTAAAACCTTTCAACGTATCAAGGAAGCGCGCAACTCTTCAGTAGTTTCCGATGACGCTGCAGGATTTTTCTTCAGCCACTCTCCTTCCGGGCGAAGTAGGAAGTCGGGACTATGGATCCATCTAGAATTTGAGCTAAGGCAGGGATTGTTTCCCTACTTAGTAGCTTCATCGGCCACGTTTTGCTTCGAAGGGATCCAACGCCAGCCTTCACCATTCGGTTTGTCCAAAATCTCCCCTACTAGACAGGCAACGAATTGTCGATATCGTCCGAACTTATCCAGGCAAGCACAGTTTCCGAATCGTGCCACAGATAGGTAGTGGATGGGACTCGGTAATGGTCTTCGTCATCCTGGCACTCAATAGAGCACCTTGAAGTTCGAGACGAGGAATAGACAAAAGCCTTCCTCGCTATCTTTGCTTTTGTCATGACGAAGGCACAGCGAACTAATCCGTTAATCTCGGCTCAAAGAAACGCCACGCAGACGTATGCCTTCTCACTAGCATCCGTGAATATATGGAACTGTAGCTGGCCGATCTTGATCGATGAAGAACCAGGAAAAAACGACCGGTTAATCCGTACTTTCGAAAGTTCTCCAAACATGACCAACTAGCGTTGTAGACCTCGGATCATTGGCGACGTCAGATATCAACTGCTGCGGAGAAATTCGGAGAAGCCTAATAGCCAGAAGTGCCAGGAGACTACATACTAAAAGTGCCATGTCCAAGACGCTTCTTATAAAACCGGTAGTTCTCTAAAGACACGAAACGTGGACAATATTCGAGTAGGACCTTCAAGCACTTGGAGTTTTCGACAGACGTATGCTTAGGACCATCTTTGGCGGTGTATGTGAAAACGGTGCATTGAGGCGAAGATCGAATCACGAGCTGGGGTAACTCTATGTCGAACCCAGTATCCAGAAAATCGCTAATGTTGGATGGGTTACAAGGGCGGGACAAGTTGTAAGGATTTCAGACAACAATCCTGCAAAAAATGTGTTTGCCTCGAATCCAGCCGGTACCAGACACAGGAAAGCGTAGTAAGGTATGTGGTTAGAACAAGTGGAACAAGACCTAGGAAGTGTAGGACGAGAAACTAGAGACAAGCAGCCCTAAATTGAGTAGCTTGGCGAAACATTGACCAGCTAAATAAAAGTGAAAAGTAGCTAGTATCAAACCCATAGAACTCCTCGAAGAATCACCACTCTCTATCAGAAAAGTATTAAAACCGGACTTAGATTCCCTGACATTTACAAATATCTCTGAAATGCACAGGAATGATTTTCCTTGCACATGCACCAAATGAAACAACAATGTACGAAACCTATAAAAAATTCTCTAAGGTTATTTTTCGTTTAGAAAATCAGCGAACGTGCATTATTTTTGATAATCATACAAACTGTAACCAAAAACAATACTTTCTTCGATTTTGATTATTTTTATAGATTCCATATATTTTGCTAAGCTAGTAATCGTCCCTTATGATAACGTCCGAATTCTGCCCGATCCAGTCCAGATACGAAGACATTCTGGTATAAACAGCCGGACGTCCCAGCGTACAACCCAGCACCGAGTTGAACGAAAACACGCCAATCTGCGTAGTTTGACCGTCGACATCCACTATCGTCAACGGTCCACCATAGTCTCCGGCACACGGCGAGTTGCCTGCTCCATCAGTACACACGTGCTCGTTCAGAATCGTACTGGTTGGAAGGTTAATCGAACAGGAAAGTTGCGAAATAACCTGTGCTCGAGCGAACCGTAGATCATCAGTAAAGTCCGATCCCGGTCCCATGCTGCCCCAACCAAAAACGGTTGCCTGTTGCCCAACGAAGGTAGCCTCCACTTGACGACGATTCGGTAGTCGAACCACATTGATGTTGGCACTTCCGATTGAAACACTTTGTGGTAATCGTACGAGCGCCACATCGAAGATCTCCGGATCGGATTCAAATCCACTGTGGATAATGAAGTCGGTAGCCTGCAACTGTACACGCGTCGGCTCACCATCGCCGAAGGCATGCAGAGCCCCGAGGACAACGTTGACTCGAGTGACGCCATGAACGCAACGGCCAGCTGTCAGGATGAAATTAGCAGAAACGAGCGATCCCCCACAGATCGGGCGCCCTGCCACTGGCTCCACCGGAGCTATGGCAGCTGCATAGGGAAATTGTCCGGTAGATGCCGCTTGTCCATTGTGGATCCTACTGTTCCTCCCAAGCGTATCAGCTTGGACGCCTCCAGAGGCAATCAGGAGGAGTGCACTACTCAGCAGTAACAAGGTCTTCATTTTGCACCACACCGTTCCTCAACTCAGTGGAATATATTGACCTCGCATTCAGTTGGGCAGTACTTATATAATGTACCTTAAATCTCGAAATCTCGATTAGATTGCTCTGAGTCACAGGATGCAATTTGCTGCGAACAATACCGGCAGCACATCGCAGGGGATAAGATTTGGGGAAGTTAAATAAAAAGTCACCTATAATTGGCATCATATCTCAAATAATTTAACTGCTTTTCGGCCAGCAGATAGCTGATTATGTGTTTTTTAGGAGTTGTTCGGTGATTTTAATGCCATGAATCAGCATTTGACGGCGATAATAGTGAATGGTTCCGAAATATTGTGAACAGCAGCGAAATTTCATGAATGTTCATTCCGCGCATCCACGAAATTTAAATTGAAATTTTATCAACATCAAGCTTACTAATAATAGTTTATTGATTGCTCTCAGCTTAGTTTGATAAATGCATAAATGCACTTCCAGAGTTACTGATTCAATGTTATTGATACCTTTGGTGTATGGAAAATTATTTAATTAGGAATTTAGATAAAAATAAGGCACATACGATCGATGTGACACGAGTGAGGTGGTGGGAATTGAACCAATAATTTTCGCGTAACATTTGAATAGCGCCTATTTTCGGTCATCGATGCTCTTTATTGACTTTCTTTTCTGTGAATAACGCGGCAGCAAACGCATTTTCCATAGAATTTATTGTTCAGTATACAAGCTTACAACGCCTTTTCTTGACCTACACTCTAAGATGAGAATACCTAAAGATCGTTAAAATGTACCGATAATCGCTCAAATGGGCACATACGCAAATTATGCGTAAACACATATTACCTAAAATTGGGTAATAGTATTAAAGGAAGATAAACGTTAAAAATTACCGTTTTTTTAACGGTACTTTTTACTGAATATTGGGTATGATTTTGTAGTTTTATTTTATAGAATGCTTCAAAAATAGACATGAAATTTAACAACTTATCCATTCGGATTAGTATTCCAGGTTCAGCATTTAAGAATAAACAAATGTTCAATTGTATTAGAAAATACATATTCTGTGTTCAAAAAAAAAGTTTCAATAAAGTATGGAGCAATCCAAGTAAAGCTAAAGTGAGGTTAAACATCGTAATCTAAAACTGAAATAGATAATAACTTTGTAGCTATTTTTAAACTGTATGAAATTGGTGAGTATCGTCATTATCGACGATTTTCTGGTTTTAATATCTATCACCCATTACTTCACTCAGCAAAATAATCTTAAGAATTTCATAAGGTTCAGCTTATGAACGATGCTTTAAATTCCATAAGGTTGGCTTATGAATGGATTTTGTTTTACACGACGTTGTTCTTGTTCGCCTTTAAGTTTTCCCATTTACAAGTGTTGATACTAGAGGTCAAGTCACTCGACCCATAACCTCAACGTTTAAGGTTCGAATCCAGGTTACTCCATATTTTTATTTTTTCAACATCATTATGTTTCATAAGGCAAATTTATGAAATTCATACTGCTTTCTTATAGCAAATAATCATAAGGCAATCTTATGAATATCGCAAGTTTACTTCGCTGCGTGTTTGCAATTACAGCTCGAATAATCATGTTTTAAGAGCACCATCTACGACGTATAACCAACAATCAATATGCAACTAGCGATTTGAAATTGGTTCCCTTGGTCCGAAGTACACCTTGAAGCCAGCACCTAAATATACATATTTGCGCCTTTTTTTGATTTTGATTGTTATTTTGACAGAATTTTTGGGGGGGGGTTGGGGGGGTTTTTTTTTTGGGGGCGTTTTTTTGGGCTTGGGGGCGGGCGCGGAACCGTTGGGTACCAACAATCAATGTGCAACCAGCTATTTGAAATTGGTTCACTATTGTAAAACCCCTAGTTCAGAAGTACACCTTGCAGTCTGCACCTTACCATGCACTCTTGCGCTTTTCAGTACCTTTTGGTACAAGTATCTTTGTTTTTGTTTTGATTCGCTATGTTATTTTGACAGAATATTTGATAGTGTATTGGTGTGAGTTACGATCTTAGGGGCGAATCATCAAGCTTGGGACCGAGCTTGGGACCGGTATGCTAGTACTTCCTGAGCCAAACAAATTATTCGTTTTCTTCATGACTATCCACCCGCTGCTAGTACTGACTGAGCCAAGAAAAAAAATCGTATTTGTTCGGGACCTACTGGTCTAAGAGTTAGTCTATGGTATAACCGTACAACCTCACTTTTACCTGGATTCCTCCATTATAGAAATATTTA
The DNA here is from genome assembly GCA_024533555.2 of Aedes koreicus. Classification (NCBI taxonomy): domain Eukaryota; kingdom Metazoa; phylum Arthropoda; class Insecta; order Diptera; family Culicidae; genus Aedes; species Aedes koreicus. Next base: position 246,677 of record JAHHFK020003524.1, read on the forward strand.
TTCCACATCCAGGGTTGTTACGAGAAGTCTGAAAATAAATCCGCGCCAAATCCGCGCGAGTTCAAAATCAAATCCGCGCCAAATCCGCGCGAGCTCAAAATCAAATCCGCGCCTTCAAATCCAATCCACACACGAATGTTCTATAACTTATCAAGCATCAAATATATAGGATGGGGAACGGCTTCATCAGTAGGCGAACCTATTTCAAACATGGGGTAAACAATAACATGCATCACTCATTTTTGGCAGTATGCTATAAATAATAAAAGTAGATTTTTGATTAATTTCCTTCAGAAAAACCCAGCGCTTGGAATAGAGTCTCGGTGGAGCTAAAACCGTTCCCCACAATAAGATTGTCTGCGTTTTTGAGCCAATTAGATGCATTGTTCAAAACAGGAATGTAATTGAGTCACGATGAGCTAAGTCAAATAAATTGACCGATAACCAACTTAATAAAAATGTCCAGACAAAAACAACCAATGACCCAAGATGTGATCCACGCTGGCCAAGTCCACCCCTGAAGGAGCACAGGACGTTTGAGTGAGTGATGAAAGCACTCGAACACAACCGATATGTAAAGTATGTCAAAGAGAATGATCCATATTTTGTCAATGGTGTATCAAGATAGGTACGTATTTATTTAACCTATACGTCATAACATTTAATTGTTCTCAATAGCCTTCATATGAGCTAATTTTTCCCTTTCTGATTGTTCCTCCTGCTGGATGTTATCTTTTTGTTTCAAAAGAACTTTCAGGAATGATGTTTCTGGATTATTGGATGTCATAGCTCTGATTTCTTTTTCCATCAAATTAAAAATATCTTCTTTAGCCTTCCTTTTCATTCCTACAACTTCTTCTTGCTTTTTGATCTGGTGCCTTGCTTCCTTCTTTGCTTTTTCCTTATTTTTTTTCTGCCTCCACGAATTCAAAATCTTTCTTTTGTTTCTGTTTGGATTCGTAAGATTGCCTCGCAAATTTCGCCTTCAAAATCAAGTCCTTTGAAACAACAAATCTGGTTATATCATTCTCAAAAAAATGCATGCCACTCAAAATATTTTTACGATTATTGAACTGCTGTTCACTGAGCCTAGTTCGGTTTTCCGGTAACACATGCTTAGATAGTGAAAATTTTCTTTCGACCTCTGCATTAGAATGAGATACGCAAGTTACAATGTTGAGTAATGTTCTCATTTCAGAGAAACTATCGTCCTGGAATAAAAAATCAAGTACTTTCAAATCTGTTTCTGATTCAACCGTTTTAGTTGACAACTTGACACTTGCAAGTACTAGTTCTTCGTGAATTTTAGATTTGTCTAATTTAAAATCAATAACATCCACTAAGTGGACGATTTCTTTGATGGAATCCTTATTTATGATCCTTCCAACCTTGAAGTTGCTGACTAGTTTAACAAATTCATTCGGAACATCTTTGGAAAACAAATACGAGACGAAAGCCTTAGTGTGGTCCTTAAAATGCTTATTGAAATGAGATGTTTTAAGTTGATTTCCTGCAGCGTCAAGAATGGATTTGTAAATAATTACATCCGTATCCTTAAGAAAATGTTCTTCCATTAGCATTTTGTTGTTGATGGCTTCCGTTATCTGTTTTGGATCGTAAACTCAAAAATGCGAGAATCCTATCATAAATATCGAAAAGAATAAACTCATTCGTTTCGAGATACTTAAGCAACTTTTCCGTTTCTCCCGCTGATTCAATCACAAAAAGAACCTGCTCTTTGATATCTGGCAGCAGTAAAATATTCAAAATTTCTTCTTCATAAAAGCTCCGTTTTGCCAGCCCTTGCAATTTCTTTTTCAAAGAAACTAAGTGGTTGTAGTTTGAAAGAACCACTTCTGCAGCTGGTCCGAGAGTTGCCCACCGGGATTCAACATGCTTTTGGAAACGGTCAGGCTTGGTGATGCAGCTTTCTTTGAATTCTTCCCACTTCGACGGAACGACAAAGTAATAGGGGAGAGGAACAAAAAGCCGAATCACAAAAGGCCGAACAAAAAAAGGCCGAAACACAAAAGGCCGAAAATGTATGTAGCTACCACAAAAGGCCGAAACTCAAATAAGGCCGAATCCCAAAAGGCCGAAATTTTTAAAATTTAACATAAAAAGGCCGAAACCACAGAAAAGTGAACATTCTTTAAATCTTCAGTCAGCCATTAAATTGGGGGAGACCCTATAAGGGAAAAAAACACAGTTAGCATTAATTATTTATTTCCAGTTTCGGTAGTTGACATCAATAAAATAGTAGTAGAAAAAGTAAAAAAAAAATTAAAACAAACATCATGTTAGACTCGCTTTGGTCTAGATGATAGCAACAGAGCAATACTCTCAACAAAATCGTCATCTGCGATAGCATCACTTTAAGAGTTAGCATGCTACTCGGAGTTAGTTTGAGCTCTCATTAAACAGACCCATAAGGAAGCTCAGCATTTTTCATTCAATTTTTCATTTTGATCCTCAAGACATTCGCGATTAAAACATAGTATAAGTTTATTAATTCCGCAAAATTCTAATATAAATGCACGGAATTCTCGTTTTAATAAATAATACTCGTTTGATATTCTGTAAAAACTTTACAAAGTTTTCTTAGATCAGGCATGAAAAATCTAAATTGCTTGTAGACTAAATGAAATAACTAAAATGTTGTAAAAATAGATTGCAATAACTGACTTTAAAATTGTGCTCAACGAGGAAAGGCCGAAAAAAATCGGCAGAGCGACCGAGTGGACTCGGTCGCTCTGCCGATTTTTTTCGGCCTTTTGTGATTCGGCCTTTTATGATTCGGCCTTTTGTGATTCGACCTTTTATGATTCGGCCTTTCGTAGTAATCCCAGTAATAGTACAGATACTTTGCCAAATCAGAAACAACATATCCAAACTGTTTGATAGCAGCCCTAAAAAAAATGAAGGTTATAATACATATCTACTAGCAAACAAATAATAAAATGCTTTCTTAGATTTTTAATAGTTTAGAATTTAAGTCCCTGAGTCCATTTAGAATTCTTATTAAACTTCGTATTTTCAGCAGAAAGTAAATCCGCCGATTCAATAGCAAAAGCAAAAATACACCGTGAACTGAATCACGTAATCATGAACTAAATCACGTTTTTAGGTAAAAATCCTGAAAACGTGAACTAGTTCACGGTCCGTTTTCATTTTCGTGAACGCTTTTGTTTCTGTATGGGTATATCAATGTGGTGTTGAACGAATCCGCGCCAAATCCGCGCCAGAACGAATTTTATGAACAAATCCGCGCCAAATCCGCGAAAATCGCGAAATCCGCGAAATTCGCGAGATCCACGCTGCCGTAACAACCCTGCACATCGATCCAACATTATGACACGTTTCTTTATACGCTCCGGAGTGAAGCCGAATTGCACATCGGGATTCTCATTGGTCCACAAGGATCCGTTGGAGCTAGATTGAAAAAAAAGAAAGTAACAGTTATTGCTTCAAATATTGGGGAATGAATAAATAATTTGTTGAGAGATGAGTAAAAACAATAATTACGTTTTCGCTTAGAAAAGCATGGCGTCCGCGTTGCTTCAGTTTTGGGAAATTTTGGGTAAATAATAACGTCCAACATTGGAAAAAGAATATTACCCAAATGTCAGTAAAAATTAATGTTTGTTATCGTTAAATTTTACTGATATTTTGGGTATTGTCAATAATACCTTATTTTAGGTAAAATAAATACCTAATTTTAGGTATTCTCATTTTAGCGTGTAAGCTGTAAGCAGAGCGATAAGTTCAATACTTTAGCAGTGAAAAATCAAAAGGAAAGTCGATGAAGAGAACCGATCAACGAATATTGGTGCTTTTCAAATGATACTCGAGAATATCCGACTTACTTGATTTGACGGTATTCATTATCAAGGGTTCATATAACTTCAACTCCCCCATCATCTTATGTTACGTTTGTTGTACGGAACTTAATTTTTTTTGTTTTTTTTTATGGGTCTAAAAAAGAAATATTTTCGGATGGTGATGAAAAAACAAAAACTACAAAAGATAATTCAATGAAACAGGTTTTCCATAAATCCTACGTTTTTATGCTTTCTACAAAAAAAGCTTCGAAGCTCTGCTGGGTGGTTGTCCGGAACCGACACATGACCGATAGAAAGATGTATGTCAGCATGGCCTTGGCGATCATCTGTCACGAAATTATTGGAGTAGATCCTCCGTTTGAGATTCGTCAAAAATATTTCTATCGGTCGCAGCTGAGGGACGTTCGAAGGGTTGGGGGTCTTCGGTATAACGTTTATTTTCAGCCGGTCCATCTCATGCAGTGATCTATTGGTACAATGGGCCGAGGCCAGGTCCGACCAAAAGACCAGATTTTTCTTCGGGTGATACTTCTTGATGAAGACGGCAGATCACGGCAGGTAATTCGAACTGTATGTCTTCCCTTCAACGCAAGCCCCGAAGGAAAGAACAGCGGATTGGACATTTCCTTCTCGCGGATCGACTGCCACATAAGGATCTTTTTCGGGAACTTCGTGTGGGACGTCAACTCTAAGCTTCTTGGTGGGGGACGTTAAGTACCCGGTCCCCTGCCAGTCGTGCCAGCGCTAAGTAGGACTCGTCATCCCTTATAACTGCTCAGACACGGCCTGCCTCGACTGACGCGTCCGCATAACAATGTCGATCTTGAACATCACCGTTTGGCTGCTTCCAGTAATCGCTCGGCCCAAGGCGGGGAACGATGAGGTTACCTTCACTGTCGGGCGACACTGGCGCGCAGCACTGTCGGTCAATTGGAACCAGGCTTCCGTTCGACGCTCTCAGCCCTTCTCCGGAAGGGAGAGGATATTGTAAATGCCGGATCGGCTGTACCCGCGGATAGTGCGTTATGATTTTCAACTTCTTCACTCCGGGGTGAGGCTGGCAAACCATAGTAGTTGCAGGACTGTTTTCGCCATGACTGCTGCAAATACAACTGATAACGCTGTAAAATTAGTTCTGTACACGGAAAATCGTGAGTTGCAGTCATGAATTTGAGAACAAGCAAAATTACACCGTTAACTGAATCACGTAATCATGAACTAAATAACGTTTAAGCCGAGAAATCACGCAACGGTAATACACATCTGGAGTTGAAAATTAGATGGGATTGAGCGGGAAGCTTTCCTTGGTGAGAAAGCATTTGCATGTTTGTTTTGATGTAAGATAAGTTGTAAGATGAATGAGTCGTTGGGAGTGACTGAGCTAAGAAAGTTAATGCACTTCTTTGTTGTCCGCTTTTCTGGGTTGGAACTCAGGTGTTTCCTAGTTGTATTCAGGCTCCAAAGCCAATGGTGAAGTTTCTTTTCTTGCGTGAGAGCTTGGATGTCGGTTGGGACATGAACACTAACTCTTGTCCGAGCCTTTTATGACTTATGGTTATAGCGCCATTACTCGCTTTCTGAAAATAGAATAAGAACACGTTCCCTAGTGAAACCAAATTTGGGGTATATGGTAACTAATTCAATGAAGATTCGGAAAAACACAAAAGTTTTTAGTGCCTCTTCTTCAGCACAGCACACTACGACCTTCCAGCAAGATTCTATTAACTATTACTAACTAAAAATATTCCTAAGAGTCTACCAAATAAGTTGCATGATGTTTTTTTTTTAAATTTGTTTCGTTTCACAACTATTCCAACAACGACGTGTTGGCAAATATTGAGAAGCTATAATTTCAACGGCTATTGGCCAGTTTTTTGCTATCAACAAACAAAATTATGGTACCATAATCCATAATTTTATTGTTGTTCATCATCTTTATTTCCAAACCTGGCTACGCCTATGAGCACACAAATTTCCGTGCTTGTCGTTATCGTTCATCATTGACAAAAGCTTTGTCAACCATTCAGCAAAACGGTTGCATATCTGTCGGGCGTAACTTTCAAGCTTATCAGGCGATAGAAAATTGGGGTTTTGAAGATAACATATGAGTTTTTTTTCCTGATTCCTATGAACATGTGAACCTGAAGATTAAATACCCAACCAACATCAATGCTGAATTACTGTTTGTTCAAACAAATTTGTTTGAACAAGCAGTTATTTGACACTGATGTTTGTCGGGTATGGTTTAATCTGATAAAATCTAAAAATATTGTATAATAGTAGATTTAACAAAGAGACATGTGATTTTTTTTGTTTTCTTTTGTTTTTTGAAATATTTTGAAAGGTCGTACTTATTTTGTAACAGAATCGAAAATGCAGTGAGGCCTTTATTTCGAAATTGTGAGATATGTATTCCGTTTTTGAAAGCATTAAGTCTTCTTTGTTAACCTCAAACCATCATGCGTTTCCCAGAAGAAAGTGATCTCGATGACTCTGCCAACAGTTCTGTAGGGCTTAGATTAGTAGTTGATACATAATCTGGCTCTTTTCAAATTCATTTAAACTTTGTTATAAACGGTTACGATTCTTACTTGAATAAGTGATTGATGTCGCTTAGTCTCACAACCTGGCGACATTTGGCTGCCTTTAGTTATGAGACTGCTTAAACAATCATTTTTATGGTGGGCTCACATCTTCTTTTTTGCGTTTTTCTTGCTTGCTCTTAACTTAGTGTTCTGATTGCACTTCCACAGTTATTTATTGAGAGATCGCCTCATTCAATCGGTTCAATAAGTTGGCATAACTTCAGCCATTAATTGTTTTTCCCTTTTGAAGGTTGTCAATGTGAATTATACCGCGTGCATAAAAAAAACGGTTGCCATGACTTTCTTGGCAAAAAAACCCATCCTGGCCTTCTTTGGTACCATACTTCGGTCAGGTTACGATCAGCGTTGCCAGGTATACCGATTTATCGGTATTTATACCGATTTTTATTCTCAATACCGATATACCGACAAGGGCTCTGAAAATACCGATTTCCAACTTTTTATACCGATGTTCAATGAAAGTTATTTCAACATTATATTTGGTTTATGATTTATCAGCGTGTTTTTTTAGATTTCTTACCCCTCGCCCTCGCCATTCTTCAAATGGAAAACCCTGCGGCTGCAACTGCGCTCACTGTGCGTACAGTGACCATTCGCTTATTGCAATTTCGTTAATTGAAACGTCTTGTCATTGCAAGTCCACTAATTGCAACGTTTTGCAATTAAAAAGCAATTAACTGTCATATGCAAATGTCAAGCAGTAATCTGTCATTTACGATCTATTGTTCACGAGTTTTTGACAGTCGATTTGACGTTGTCAGATGTTGCAATGAACGAATGGTCACTGTATTTTGTTTTTAGCTTTAGCTTTAGCTTCTGTTTTTGTTTCCTCCGTTGCTCACGTGCTATGCGAGGCGAGCGAGAAACGGAAAAAGTTTCAAGTTAGAGTAAATTGATGCCTGCCATTTTAAGCATTTAATTTGAAAGTAGATATGTTATGGTTGTATGTCTATGATAAAATTATCGAGTTTAATTATGATATTAAATGCGTTAACAAATGAAGACAGGTTGTAATTTTAAGCATAATACCCAACAAACAATCACTCATTCAATAAACATCATTATGGCGATTTAATTCAGCAGCGTGTTGAATAATCTCTGAACTATTTTCCATCACAGCTTTTGTTCAGGGATTATTCACACAAATTTGGAGAAGTTATTAAGCTGTCGCCAAATGCTTTTGAACACTGCCAATTGCATATGCTTAAGAAGCAAGTTTGCAGCAATGGAGTTCAGCTGATAATTGAATAACTGCTGTTTTAATGCTTTACAGTACTTGAGGGTAATTCCGAGAGTCGAAGAGACCTTTGTTGAGCTAAGCGAGTGTTTGTTAAGAATAATATATTTTTCTTCAACATCATTGAGCATATTAAAAAAGCTGTGGTGTCTTTTATAGAACTTTTGTTCAACTTTTTTAAATTTTCATAAAACTTTGTTGGGGTTTTGTATGATTTTCCATATGATACAAACATTTTTATTTGGATTTCATATTGTGCATATTTAATTTGATATTATTATGCATACACATCAACAGAAACATTTTGTAACATTTATTTATTACCATTAAATAGCGAGATTCGAACTATCAACTTTCGTATCCTCAACTACGTGACTTACCAACTGCGCTATTCTAGAAACGAATCGGCTATATAAGCTCAATGTTATATATTGAATAGTAGCAGAAGTGATGCTCTTATTGAGCTACATTGATATTCTATTTATAGCGTTATCTGTATATAAGCAATATTAGTGCTCAAATAAACCTTCTAAATGCTGTTATTAAACATCTGAATTACCAAGCTTTGCTGGTTGATGTTCGGTTTTACTACGTGCATTACTGGCAAGGGCATATTGAACAAGAGACGATTAAAAGATATGACAATGTTTTCTGATGTTATTTGTAAACACTGCGCTGTTTTCTATTCTGATGGGCAATGTAAAGGGTAGCCTTTGAGCTATTTGCTTCAAGCAATTGACTATAATTTCAACTCTTGAAAACAGGTCAATACTTTTTCACCAGTACCAAAAATTAAACTCATAAAAAAAAACATAGGAATTAACTGAATTCAATGAATATAGCATCATTTATACAGCATAGCTATAAATAGGCTATATAAGCGATGTTTCAACGGATTTATAAACTGTTATTCGACTCTTTGTTGAACTGTGTAAATTTAGTTACTTATAAATACTAAAATAGCTTTTAATAAGCATGTTATTCAAACAAAATGAAACACTTGAAATAATGTTATTGTTTCAATTGAAGACATGGTTATTCAGCTTATATTTCAACCAGATTTTTTATTCAGCCACAAAAGTCTTAATTCAGTTGTAATAATGCACATATGCTTATTTACTGCTTTCGTTTGTTTGTTGGGTAAACTCATCAGTCCTATAGTAACAAGCAACAATACTTTATACATTTATGCTTTTTAATATGGGATTTTCAAAAGAAATTATCTATTTATTGATAGGGTAGAGCGCTACTTCGTCGTAGTCGCCTATTTTCGTTCTATCAAGCAAAATAAAATCAAAAATATCAAATTCACTATGCGCTCAAGAAGCATTGTTGAATAATCGATCATATCTTAGCTTTTCGTGTCTAACAAATCCAGTGGTATGTATGGAAAAGTGTATAAAATTGGAAGCGGTATACACTAGAATTAATCCGTTTTTGTGTTAACATCTATTTAAAAAAAATAAGGGATGTGCTTAGCACAACGGGAGTTGGCTCAAAAACCTTATCGCTATACATGATTTTTGTTATCTTAATAACATCTCAAGAAGTGTGTATTCTAAAAAATATATATTGAAATGTATATTTATTCAAAGTATACATATTCAACCTCGAGATGGTTAATATAAAAAAATGACTAATGTATTTTTTATCTTATTTTTTATGTTTACGTCAAACTTTGTCCATATAAAATTTGAAAATAGAAGAAAAATGATCGCCAAAATATATATTATTATCTTATATCAAAATTAAACTATAGTTCACTTGAAAAAAATCTGAATTTTACTTAATACCGATAAATACCGATATTTTTTAATAAGCAATACCGATATTGTATAAATCCACCTGGCAACGCTGGTTACGATATTACTGTATGATTCACTGTTGCTGCTGCAGCTGTTCAGTTGATGTCAAAATTTGTTACAATCACGCATATTCAGATTTACCCAAAATAGAGTCAAGTTAACCCAAAATCATAAAAATTGGAACTACTCAAAATTGTGTAACCGGTTCTGAACTAAAACTTCGGTAAACCCTCATATTTTGATTTTGGTTTAGTTCTACTCTTTGTTATAGAATGTGGTTTTTAAGGAAATTGGATAAAATATTGAAATAAATAAATACCCTACCCTATATACTTAAGCTTTCCTTTTTATTTCTTTTGGAAAAAAAATACACTGAGCGAACAAATCGAGAGGAATTCATTCGAATATCGTATGGAAATTTGCCACAAAATATTAGAGCAATTCTAATACGATTGGAAATAAGTTTCTTAGGACGATCGTAGAAATAAAAGTTGCAATCGAGATTCGAACCAGAGACGAGCCACAATTCCACGCAAATACACACGCTTGATAAGTGATGTCGATTGAAAGTGTATATGAGGCATGTTTTTCTTGATTAATGCAACAGTAAACATTTCATACGATTTCGTATGAAATGAGTCTTGGACCCTTGCTCTGTGGTTCATAGTTCCGATCAGGGTTGCTGCTCGCGTTTATCCAATAAATGCACTCGTTGACCGATATCTCTTCTCATACAATGTTTTCCGTAACGCGATGTATGACAAAGTGATGGCATTTGGAATTTGCTACAACTTTCATCCATCGCATCACGACAAGCGATTTTTTTTTTGACATAGATAATCGCGCTTATTCACCACTCACTGCATCGAATCACATCGCCGTGAGGAAGTGGTGAATAAGCGCGATTATCTATATCAAGGCGAATCGTTCGTCATGATACGATGGATGAAAGTTGTAGCAAAATCCAAATACTATTACTTTGTCATACATCGCGTTACAGAAAACATTGTATGCGAAGAGATATCGGTCAACGAGTGCATTTATTGGATAAACGCGAGCAGCAACGCTGGTTCCGATCGTATGAAAATCGTACGGATAATTTCCTGAGTGTACTGAACATCCATAATTTAAGTAACGCATTAATTTACGTATCCTCTCACATAAAAACCACTATAATGGGACTACAAAATTACTTCTACTCGAGCAATTATATCCGAATGTACAGCAGATAAGATGTCTGATCTATTGCGTTTAAATTACGCAGGGTAGTCGGCAGCTTCTTTATTAAATTTCTGATGCGGTGGAAAATCAGACCATTATGAGTTCCTGTTTCCAAGCCGTTATGACTCCAGAGAAACGGCCACTGAAATTTTGAATGTGTTGATTAAAATAAACAATTGGTTCTAAGAAACTACTAATCCCCTCATCAGGTGCACCAGTGGGTCTTTCTCTAACGCACTTCAGTATTGGGAATAATGCAACAATATCTCTATTGCTGTCTTTCCTTGTTCATCAGTAGAAGGATTTCTTAAAAAACGACAGAGATCTATTATAAAAATATGATTATAAAGTGTGTATCGATCAAAATATGGTCGACTTAAACTTGACGCATTTCCTTTCATCGTGCATTAAAAAATTTTGCACACCCCTCATCATGCCTCTATTTTGATTTTGAGATTAGCACTTCAGTTATCAAAATGTCGTCGAAGGAAGAGAAACAACGCATCAAAAATTTGCACGTGCATGGCGAAAATCCAAACTACTCTCACGCCAAGTTGGCGAAATTGTTGAATGTGGCTCAATCAACTGTAACCCACGTATGAAAAGTGTTCAGTGAACATTTGACAGCCAGGCAAGCTGGATCGGGGGGAAATCGAAAGCCGGAGGCCAAAGCGACGACAATAAGAGTTGCCCGCTGTTTCGAGCGGACCCAACCTCTCCGTCCGAGATGTCGCAAAGAAGCTGGGAGTGGCGCCTTCAACAGTGGATAGAGCTAAAAAACGAGCTGGACTGTCGACCTACAAGAAAGTGGTGACTCCAAATCGCGACGATAAACAAAACACGTCCGCCAAGGCACGATCGCGAAAGTTGTACACGACGATGCTGACGAAGTTTGATTGCGTGGTACAGGACGATGAAACTTACGTCAAGGCAGACTTTAAACAGCTACCCGGACAGGAATTTTATACGGCAACCGGACAAGGAAAGGTGGCAGATGTTTTCAAGAACATTAAACTGTCAGAGTTTGCGAAGAAAAATCAGGTGTGGCAGGCCATCTGTACCTGTGGCTTGAAGAGGAATTTTATCTGAGCGAGTGCCTACCAAAACGTCTACTGCCTTTCCTGAAGCGACACAATTGTTCCGTTCTATTTTGGCCGGATTTGGCATCTTGCCATTACGGAAAAAAGGCCATGGAGTGGTATGCTGCCAACAATGTTCAAGTGGTGTCCAAGGACAAGAACCCTCCCAACACGTCAGAGCTCCGCCTAATCGAACAATTTTGGGCCATCGTAAAGAGGAGTCTTAAGAAGACTCAAAAAGCGGTTGTGAGGGAGAAACAGTTCAAGGCAAACTGGCGTTCTGCGGCGAATACAGTGGACAAGGAGACTGTACACAATCTTATGGCAGATGTTAAACGAAAGACCCGGCAATTTGCATTCGGTAAAAAGGAAGCTTTGCTGAATATTTCTCCTGTATTTTGTATTAACTGAACTTGAAAAAGAAAAAATATTGACTTATTAATAAAAACTTTGATCGACTCACACACATTACTGTTTGACCAAATTTTGTTCGGAACACCCTTTATACGTTACCAAGTACGTTACGTTTTTAAAAATGTTTAAAGTTTCATCTCACATGTGACCTTTAAATGTTCGTTTTTCCATGGCTTTTTTTTGGTACTGCGTTCAAATGATTTTTCTTCGGAATTTTTCTCCGGTCCAATATTGGCAACAAAACATTGCAACGAAACTGATGGTCTGCATCAAAAGTTTGACGTGAAAGCTATTAAATTTGCCACCTCACTCTGAAAAAATGGCGACTAACGCTGCTGGGTAAATATTCACTTCTGAAAAACTCAATTTTAAAGCTGTTAGTGCACTATTTGTACAATGGACCAATATTTGGCATAGTCCGACAGACTATAGTATACAAAAATTGCATATATGTACGTCTGTCAGTCAAGTTAGTCCATTGCACAAACAGTAGACTAACAGCTTAAGGATTGAACCAGATTTATGAAGAACTGAGTAAGATTTACCCACTTTCATAAATTGTCTTATCCATGGTTTGACGTTTCAGCTGTTTTATGAAAATGGGTAAAAGTTACTCAATTTTTTGAAAATCCGATTGAGCGTTCTTATGAATGATCTAATAATTCACAAGTAGCTGGTATTTATCGCTATCGGCATCCCATGTTAGTGCATTGCGTAGGCTTTGTTAACTTTCACGAAGTGAGAAGGTTTTTGCATAGCTTGCTACAACTCTTATTTCGTTTCACGCTAAATTGATTTAACTTAAATCGAATGATTAAACTCAAATTAACGCTCTTAAAATCATACCACGCATCTTAAGGTCTGTATCCACAATAATTCGGATACCTCAACACTTAAGTAAAACACAAATTTCTCATTATATTTTAATTCTAGTTGTTCAGTTCAGATTCATGGGATATGACTTAACAATTCACTAAGTCAAAACATAGTTATTCGGCATTTGAATAAAATTTTCGAACTTTGCGCTTAGCTTCATCTATTAGGGTTTGAACATCCTCTTTAGATACCGTGGTGGTCGTCTTTGTCCAAATTTGTTGGAAATGTTTGATATCCTTGATGCCTTATTTCTTTCGAGAAAGCTTCCGCTTCATCAGAGCCCAGTATCTCTCGATTGGACGGAATTCTGGACAATTGGTGAAATTGCGGTTTTTGATACAATATTCTCTTGATTTGCTTCGCACCATTCAATCACAGTTTTGGCATAATGGCATGATGTATGGTTTATGCATTCGCTTCTGCAGGCACTCTTCCTGGTAAATTGTGTAACTGGTTGATTGTGCCTATAGTGACGAAAGATTTACTCTCTTTGCCACACTTGAAAATTGCTTTCCAATCAAGGTATTTTTGAGAAATATCGAAGCTTTATTCGTCCTGAAATGCTCAGCTGTAGCATCTCTGGCCAAAGCAAAATAGAAAACCAGCTCTGGAAGCTACTTGAAATCCTCCAAGACCTAAGTTTCATCGTCCATAACATCGCATGCAAACTTTTTCGCAGTACAAACATCGAGCCCGTTATTTTGCTGTCAAATTCTGTTTGTCGATGCGATTTGGAACTGTTTTTACTTTGTACGACTTCAGCCTCAAACGCTTTAAACCACTTGATGAGCTCTTGAACTTTCGGTAAAAAAATGATGGTTTTAGAGATGCCGCAAATCATAAACAGTGTTAAAATTCAGGTGGGGGACATGAGATGAGCTGCTAAGAAGAGGATGAAAACCAGGTCCAGCCGACCCAAAATTGGATCGGAAGCTAGTCAACCTCATCCTTCGGAACAGATCTCCGTCGGTAAGGTACTAAAAATCAAGAAGCGCAACAATCTGAAGACATAAGAAACAGAAAATAGCAAAAAAAAAGTGCAGAGCAAACATACAGAACGAAAACCAGAGCCAGAAAGTTATACAACCGACTTTTGCGACTATCGTCTGCCAGCGGTTTGATCGATGACAAACCATATATAAAAGAGGACTCCAGAACGCTTCCAGGATCGAAATTTTACACCAAGGTCATCGGCGAAGATGAGAACATGTCCGGAAAGTCCGAGGTGGAAAAAATCGGCCAGAAGGTTCTCGTATTGCCGGTAATTTGTTCTTTCGGCTCCAAGTCATCGATTCTCTGCATTAAAGGTACGATCAATGTCGAAGTTTACCGAAATTTACTGAGTGTTTGCAGAAAACGATGCTTCCATTATACAAGCAGCACAAGGCTCCTCCTTTGTTTTGGCCTGATTTGACGTCAGCTCGTTCCGCCAAAACCACAGTACAATGGATGCAAGAAAATGCAGTAGATTTCTTTAAGAAAAACATTAATTGTCAATTAATTAATTGCGGGTAGGTTGAGGTGGCAGATGTATCTGTGCCTCAACCTACCCCGCAGTGGGATGTTTGGCAATGATAACGTCCTTGGTTCGAGTACTACATTACCCATGCCCTTTTCGCTCAATTTTCAATACTTCTATTCCATTTCCAACCTACCGTACACTAACGGAACTTTCAACACTTTCTCTTCATATCTTTCATTCTAGCAAACATGACTCTTGGTGCCTCATGGCGATGAGCGAAACATCTCCTTCTACATCATAATCGTTACTCCACGTTCGGAGAATACAAATATAACAATTAGAGCTTTATGTATTTTTTACCCATTAATGGGTACTCGAACGTATCAGTGTAGCTGAGAGTTAGAGGGTCTTGGAAAAGGCTAGTAGGCAGTGAATTGCCATGTAAACGTCAAATGGCGTGTGCTGTGTTAGTTAATTATCACCTGTGCTCATTTCAAGCGAATATTTGGTCTTATCCAGTCGTATGACAACACATTTTAGTACAGAGGATTCAATTTCAGGAATCGCTGTTTGGAATCATTTAAACACAGATAGTTTTTCTTATGTCAGCCTAAATAAAGAATTTTCAATTACACGTTTCAATTTCACAATTCCAGCTTTTGAAACTACTTCTAACCTACATATTCGCAAAGCATACGCAGATGATAACTGACGCAACAAATGTATTGAATTTTTCGAAAGTATTTATACCGAGATATCAAATTATAACCCAGCTTATTCTTATCTCGAGATAAGAGAAATTTAAAACCAATCCATCCAATCTCGTGAGGTCTTATCCTTTGGGAAAATCCTTAAAACCAACTGAATTACAATAAGTTCTTGTCAGTTGAGGAGCAGCATTAGTTGCGAAAACAAGTCAAAATGCACAGCTTGTCGAGTGTTCTAGTCGTCCTAGCGTTGGCAGTTGCCGCCGTCACGGCCATTCAGAGTCCGGAGCTCGATCCGGAGACGATCGATTGGAGTATCGTTCGTACCCTGCGGGAGACGGACAAATTCCGTGCTCGGTTTGGATTGGCCCCACTGAGCGATGATGACATCCGTAAGTCGCGTATCTCTGGAGGTACGGTTGCCAGTCCTACCGATATCCCATGGGCTGTCGGAGTATTGATCCACGGTGGCACTTCGGGACACAGCTTCTGTACCGGTGTATTGATCTCGGCTCGATTCGTTATGACGGCGGCTAATTGTGTTCAAGGGTACCTGATAGGTGGTAGGAGAAAAATGAATGGATTTTAATTGAAATTGTGTGATTTCATTACAGTGAAACCGACATTGCCATTGCTATGAATGCTGCCAACATGGCCAATATTGGAACGTTGATCGCTGTGTCCAACGTGGTAGTTCATCCGAACTTCAGCTGGCTGTTGGGCCGTGATGATCTTGCTATGTTGACTCTGAGCCGTGACGCTCCCATCGATAATAACACCATCCGCCCGGTTGTGATGCCACGTCGATCGGATGCCAGCATGTCCTTCGTTGATTGGTCAGCTACGACTGCTGGCTGGGGCAACACAGGAAACAGGGACAACGAAGCCATTCCCACGCAATTTTTGCAGTTCGCCACGGATAGTGTTACTTCGAACTTGATTTGTCAACTGTCGTACACTTGGGTCAGAAGTACGCACATCTGCGTGTCGACCGATAACGGTGGAGCGTGCAACGTAAGTTTTGGGAATTGCGGGTGGAGAGAAAATGGGCGTTTTTAATGAGTTGTACAATAATTTTCCAGGGTGACGAAGGAGCTCCGGTGACGGTTCGTGAGGCCAACCGAATCTTCCTGATTGGTCTGCATTCGTTCCACTACAGCGGTATCCGCGGATGCGACCGTGGCCGTTCGACTGTGAACACCCGTATCACCGAGTACCTCGACTGGATTCAGCAGAACAGTGATGTCGTGATTCCGGCATAAAATGTGATATTTTCTTTTACGTTATATGTACATATTTTTGAAATATATAGATGTTTTTTCTACATGTCGGAACAGATTATTACGAATGTGAAGTAAGAGAACTGGTAGGGCACGTATGTTCCTTCGTGTTCAGTACAGAAGTATTCTGTTTACTTTTCTATTTTTCGAAAACAATGAGCGCTGAATTCTATTAAATTCAGATTTCATTTGAACCATAATTTCGATGTAGTTGCTGGTGAGAGGCGTTTGTTTTTTAAGCACAAAAGATTACAATAAGCCAGCTTTCCCAACGCAATTTACAATCGGCAGTTAATAGGATCTCTCTTTCTGCGGGGTTATATGAAATTGATCAAATCGGTTGATTTTTAAGCAATTCACTCATTCCGATCTTTCAACCATTGCATAATTGTTTTCCTGAAAATTGGTCCTAATAGTGAGGCTCTTTTTTATATGAATGAAAACTAGGGTGGTCTGAATGTTCAAGAAACTGAAAAATCAAATATTTTCATTTGCCGAAATGAAGGAAAACTTTCTTAGCAAAAAATTGAATGTTAGACAATTTTATGATATTTTTTTTTTTTGGTTTGGCTTTTGAAATTACTAAATTAGAGCAATTATCTGAGCTTCTTATAAACTGCACTACTAGGTACCACTGCTCCAACAACTGACAATTTTGACTCCACTCTAATAAATTTACTCTAAATTGACTTTTAGCCTTATGCTGCGTGGCGTGTGAGTCGAGACGACTCGCTCTCACGACGACTCGCTGCTCCATTTGATTTGCACGGAGAGTCACCTCATACGAGGCGACAATTGTCACCCCGTATGTGAGAGCGAGTCGTCTCGACTCACACGCCACGCAGAATAAGTCTGCTTGACACATAGGTAGATTTCTATGGTATTATACATACTAAAACCTTTCGGCCACGGTAAATTTTGGCCACGGTAAATTTCATTCATATTTTGGTAAAATTTAAATAATCTCAAGATCATCATATTCAAACTTTATTATTGTTTTCTATATTTCTTTTATCTAGTAATATTTTAATTCATATGAAAATTTGAAGCTGCGATTTTTAGTGTATTGTAAGATGTTTAAGTTGGAAAATAATACTACTGTAGCGGTCATGTTTATCGTATTTTCTCCAAATTGGGTGGCTTAATCTTGAAAATTTTGAAGTCACAGTGTTCATTTGATGCATTTTTCTCTGCAAATAATTTAAAACATATTAAAAAGAAAAATTTCATCTCTCCTTTTTTTAAATAACTCGAAAACAGTAGATTGAGGGTTTTCCACGCCAATAAAAAGTAATCAATTTTGTCAAGATAAACAACTTTGATTAAGTCGTCAAATCTCCTAAACATATTGTAAAAAAAATCTATCCAGGCACCACCTCAATGGATGGGTTCTGAACTGTTTGTAGATTGATGGAGCTCATTAAAATAAGAAGAAATTTTGCTAAAAGCATGAATTGCCGGATATGCTTCGTTTTGGAGTTTTTAATTCTGTCTCTCTTGACTGAATTTGACGAGCACCTTGTGCATAATATTCTATGAAAGAATATTAGCAAATTTTTCTTTTGAGCACCGCACAGTGATTCCAAGGCGGAAAAAAGTCGAAAAATTCACTTCCTCATTTTGCAATAAATATATTTTTCTAATTTTGTACACTATTTGAAATTTCTTTTTCCCAAACTTACAATTACAATACTCATTACAATCACAAATAAAAACTGAACATGTCTATAACTGATTTAAATAATAAAATTATTATTTTTTAAATTCATACTAATTATTAACACTATAACTCATTATTTTTCATATACTTTCATCATAAAAAAATGAAAATCGGTCCAATGGTTCAAAAGTTATAATTCTTTGAGAAATAAATATTTTCTAGAATTTCGTATTTTGGACCACCCTATTTAAAGATGGAACACCCTAATGACAAAATAAAAAATTCGAGTCATATATTTTTCGAAAAGGAACAAACCTACCATATATTGCAGAATACTAAGACCCACTTCATCTTTTTGGTTCCAAATTGCTGAATTATCAAATTTTACGGATATTCCGGAACTTTCGGAAGACGATGACACGGCCACCCAGAACCGTAAATTGTTTTCCACATTGCTTTGCTTCTTAAATTTTATGTACAAATGATTTTGAAAAGAATCGTATTGCATTAGCACGAGACTAATGAATTTACCATTTTATCGGATGGTCCGGATACTCCAGGGGGGGCATAAAGAGGCTAAAGATTGGACTCGGAAAAAATGCGACACTTTGTTTTTGGGTGTAACTTTTTATCGCGTGGGTAAAAATTAATGAAATTTTGGGTAATACTAGTTTGGAGTGTTATGTTTATGTGTGCAAAATTTGCAAAATTATCGCGATCTGTCAAGTAGTTTTCAAGATGCATTCGAAACAAGAAGAGCACGCCAGCAAATCCACCACATGCCGAATTGGGTTCCATTAACTTGATAAGTTTTCGAGTTATTCAGAAATTTGTGTTGGATTTGTTTGGAAACTCCCCTCCCTCCCCCTTCCAGATGGCGGAGGAGTCTCAAACTTCCATAGAAACATTTCTCTCCTCCAAAAACCTCCACATGCCAAATTTGGTTCCATATGCTTGATTAGTTCTCGAGTTATGCACAAATTTGTGTTTCATTAGTATGAGAGCCCCCCTCTTACAGAGGGCGGAGGGGTCTTGAGTTACCTTAGAAACATTTCTTGCCTTCAAAAACCTCTACCTGCCAAATTTGGTTCCATTTACTTGATTAGTTCTCGAGTTATGCAGAAACTTGTGTTTCATTTGTATGGGAGCCCCCCCCCCCCTACCAGAGAGAGAGAGGAGGGGTCTCGAACCACCGTAGAAACATTTATTGCCTTTAAAATCCCTGCAAGCCAAATTTGATTCCATTTGCTTTATTAGATCTAGAGTTATGAAGAAATTTCAGTTTCATTTGTATGACAGCACCCCTTCTAGGAGAGGGGAGGGGTCTCAAACCACCATAGAAACATTTTTCGCCACCAGAAAACCCCACATGCCAAATTTGGTTCCATTTGCTTGATTAGTTCTTGAGATATGCAGAAACTTCTGTTTCATTTGTATGGGAGCCTCCCTTTCTAGAGAGGGGAGGGGTCTCAAACTACCATAGAAACATTTCTTGCCTCCAAAAACTTCCGCATGCTAAATTTGGATTCCTTTGCTTGATCAGTTCTCGAGTTATGCAGAAATATGTGTTTCATTTGTATGGGAGCCCCCTTTCAGAGGAGGGAGGGGTCTCTTACTATCTTAAGAACCTTCCCCGGCTCCAAAAACCCCTGCATACAAATTTTCACACCGATCGGTTCAGTAGTCTCCGAGCCTATTAGGGACAGACAGACAGACAGACAGACAGACAGACAGACAGACAGACAGACAGACAGACAGACAGACAGACAGACAGACAGACAGACAGACAGACAGACAGACAGACAGACAGACAGACAGACAGACAGACAGACAGACAGACAGACAGACAGACAGACAGACAGACAGACAGACAGACAGACAGACAGACAGACAGACAGACAGACAGACAGACAGACAGACAGACAGACAGACAGACAGACAGACAGACAGACAGACAGACAGACAGACAGACAGACAGACAGACAGACAGACAGACAGACAGACAGACAGACAGACAGACAGACAGACAGACAGACAGACAGACAGACAGACAGACAGACAGACAGACAGACAGACAGACAGACAGACAGACAGACAGACAGACAGACAGACAGACAGACAGACAGACAGACAGACAGACAGACAGACAGACAGACAGACAGACAGACAGACAGACAGACAGACAGACAGACAGACAGACAGACAGACAGACAGACAGACAGACAGACAGACAGACAGACAGACAGACAGACAGACAGACAGACAGACAGACAGACAGACAGACAGACAGACAGACAGACAGACAGACAGACAGACAGACAGACAGACAGACAGACAGACAGACAGACAGACAGACAGACAGACAGACAGACAGACAGACAGACAGACAGACAGACAGACAGACAGACAGACAGACAGACAGACAGACAGACAGACAGACAGAAATCCATTTTTATATATATTGATATTTGAAATCAGTGGCACAAAACTACTTGGAAACACCTTACTTAGCGATATAAATTCCATTTTTAGACTTTTTTCCGCCATTTTATGGAATGGAATCACTGTGCGCCGGTTGGTAAATTACATTGCGGCAATGACAATACGTACCATTAGCACTTCCCGTACCTGCAGGACCTCACTTAGTGGTCCTTAGCCTATTGCCCAGTGATGCCGACAGGGGTAAGAGAATGTAGGAATGATCGGGTCTCACCAAACCCGGTGAGACCTTGGTTTTATGATGACAGGGAAGGGAGGGGCTACTCTTTTCGTAGGGTGCAGTCTACTCGAGCGTGTGTTCTCCATGTTAGGGTCGGCTGATAATCGTCCTCGTGCCAGCGTGGATCTCTAATCTGTGCTGTGTAAGATGGTCCTCAGGCGAGATAGAAGGTTAGCGCAGGGCCTATCAGCCAGCCGTAAAAATCACAGGGCTGGTAGCGGATTTGTGGATAAATAATAGTGACTTTAGTGACTAAAATAATAAAAATAGTCACCAAATAGTGACCAAATAGTGATTTTGGTGGTGGTGGTTTAGTGGTTTAGGTAAATCGTTGGGAGTGACGTGGCTAAGAAGGTTAATGTCACTCCATTTGTCCAGACTTCTTTGAAAAAGACAAAGGTATTTCCACCTTGTGTCCAGGCTGATGAGCCTAGTTTTTAGCGCCATTATTCGCTCTCTGAAATTAGTAAAAAGAAAAACTGATACCCAGCCATTTTAGACGTAGTTGAAAAGATTTATGTCAAACCATAGGTCCTACCCGGGATGGGTGTTACTTTCTTGTGTCCTGAATAAATCTGAGTTAATCTTCTGAAAGGAAAAAAAATATAAATTTACCCCACATTGTGTAATAAAGTATAAAGAGGGGAGACCTGGTCCTGATCTCATTATCTGCAATCCGCTCAACCAACCGCAAAGCTCCGTGATACAGTGGGCGGAACACTACATTTTGAGACAACTCAACTCAGACATCATCCAAATTTGGCAGATCGACAGGCAATCGTTGGATAATCACCTGTTACCTCATAGCAATTTGCTGAGAGGTGAACCGGAAGATTTACTGTAAGTAAATATAAATATATATTGGCACGATCTTACCCAATCAGTATCAAAATTCAAGATGGCATTTCATCCGTGCAACTATGACCGCAAAACGTAGTGCACTACAACTTATAAACATACGATCCAAACAGTAATTCCTCTATTTATTCGAATCCTCATCGCCTGATGTGAGAGCACCACCAAATCTAACAGCATCTCAACGAGTAAATCAAAACCCATTCCACTATCCAGCACTACTGAGCCCTTCTGCACACCCACGGACCTGCGTCCTTTATTTACTGCTCCGTTCCACGTTTTGATCGTTCATTCACTCAGAAAAAAATCCATTTCACTCCACCACAGAGCATATTCCGAAATGAATTTTTACGATCAAAATCCGCGCTGAACCTTGACACTTCTAGCGCAAAAGATTGTCACGGTATAGGACACCACTTGTGGACCGGATAAATTAACCTTTTTTTTTAATCTCTCTGCATACACTTGACAACAAAAGAACCAAAAAGCTTAGCATGTACTTTCACACTTTCACATTGTTCTCATTGTTTTGGAAATATAGTAAACTTTGTAATCTAAAACTTTCTTAGAAAGGAGCGAAAAAAATGACAGCAAAATATAAACACGTCCACTCGCGGCCAATGCTTACTTCGATCCCATTCCCAGTGAACTGGAAACAGTCCTCCAGCCGGAATCTCTGAGCCGACTTCGGCACACTACCGGCCAACATCGGAGTAAGTACAACGCGTATCGTTAAAGGTTTCAGAAGATATTCATTCGTCGGGCGACTCTCCGCTGGAATAGGCTAGTTGGGGACTATGCCAAGTAGTATTGGTCGTAACAAACCGCCCGATTTGGGTCGTCGGTGCGCCTGCGAACAGGAAGACATTGTCCAACTGGAATCGCAGGACTGACCTCGGAATCCAATCGGTTCGTCCGGAAAGCAAGACAAACAGCGCTGTATTAATAACAAGTCGTAGAGCTACGCAGCACAGCCATAGGGTAGCCAGCAAGCACAGGAGCATGCATGAGTAGGAGTTGTGCAGGGCGAACAACAAAATGGATTTAGTATGCATATAATAAGTCAAGTTAACACTTTTGTTGATCGCAAACGCTGGAACAAAAGATAGGAGTATTGATATAGTCTTGAAATGTCGTATAGAGCTCAGAAGAAATGCAGAATTCCATCGAAACAACTAATTGTTGATTGCACCGCTAATCAAGCTAATGAACCCTTCCAAATGCACTTTTATTCACCCCTTCAATATATCAGATTCTAACCGTTGTAGGTAAACCATTTTCTTATCAAACGATAATAAAACCCAAAATCCAAACTCATCGTGCCTTATCCTTTGACGAGAAAACCTCAAAACCAAACGAGCCATTTTGAACTTCTCTCAGTTTGAGAAAAGCATTCATCGAAAAAACAAGATATGAACCAATTCTGGAGTGTTCTGCTCCTTCTAGCTCTGGCAGTTGCCGCTGCAACGGCCGTCCAAAGCAGTGATGTAGATCCAAAATCCATCGATTGGAGCATCATACGTACCCTGAAGGAAACGGACAAGTACCGCGCTCGATTCGGCTTGGCCCCACTGAGCGATGATGACATTCGCAAGTCGCGTATCTCCGGAGGTACTATCGCTACGCCAACCGACATCCCATGGGCAGCGGGAGTGATCATCCACGGAGGCACTTCGGGGCACAGCTTCTGCAGCGGTGTGTTGATCTCGGCTCGATTCGTGCTGACTTCGGCGGATTGCGTTCGAGGGTATGATTGTTTTCATATGAAACCTGGATCTGAACTAAAGCGAATTTCTGTTTCCTTTTTTCTAGTGAAACCGACGTAGTCGTTGCACTGAATGCCGCCGACATGGCCAGTATCGGAACGCTGATCGCTGTGTCCAATGTGCTGATTCATCCGAACTTCAGCTCACTGCTGAATCGAGACGATCTGGCCATCTTGACGCTGAGTCGCGATGCTCCAATCGATGACATCACAATTCGTCCCGTTCTGATGCCTCGTCGGTCGGACGCAAGTTTGTCCTTTTCCGGATGGTCTGCAACGACGGCTGGTTGGGGTAACACCGGAAACCGAGATAATGAACCCATTCCGACGCAGTTCTTGCAATTCGCCACGGATAGCGTGACGTCGAACCTTGTCTGCCAATTGTCCTACACTTGGGTCAGAAGTACGCATATCTGTGTTTCCACGGATAACGGAGGACCTTGCGATGTGAGTTGAGAGGAATGAGGTTGGTCATGCAAGAGATGATCGTGAATATATTTTCAGGGTGACGAGGGAGGTCCAGTTACGGCTCGCGAGGCAAACCGAATCTTCCTGATTGGTGTCCATTCGTTCCACTTCAGCGGAATCCGCGGATGCGACAGAGGACGATCGGCCGTCAACACGCGTATCACCGAATATCTCGACTGGATAGAGCAAAATACGGATGTTGTAATTCCTGCGTAGACGGTGAACGTAATTGTTAACTTGAATGTATTCGCTTTTTTTTCAATAAATCTTAATTAATCCATATGGCCTGATTCAACATTGCTTGGAAAGTTCTATCACTGGATGTGCGTAATGCCTTCAAAACAGGGGCTTATCTTTGTCATTTTCCGACGGGTAATCAGATCGCTTATCTTCACGTTGTAAGTCCCCAGCAAACAACGCAAATAATCCTTGCAATTCAGCAGCTATAAAGATAAGCCCCGAAAAAACAAGTAGCAACCTCATTCGAACCCCAGCAGTTAAACGAATCAGTTTGTCAAGATAGTATTCAGAATGCGTAATCTAATAAGCTACCTAATTGTGACGTGCATGGTCGGGTTTGTCGTGACAATCACAAGCCCCGAATTCGATCCAAGCTCCATCGATTGGAGTGCGGTTCGGACTTTGCGGGAGACAGACAAATTCCGAGCGAAATTTGGCCTTCCTCCGCTAAGCGACGATGAAGTCCGCAAATCACGTATCTCCGGAGGCACTATCGCTTCGTCAACGGATATCCCATGGGCTGCCGGCGTATTGATCCACGGGGGCACCTCTGGACACAGCTTCTGCAGTGGTGTGCTGATCTCCAAGCGCTACGTTCTGACGGCTGCAGTTTGTATTTCCGGGTAAGACTTTACAGTTGTAGGTTTTGATTGACTTTAATGGCATCTTTGATCTTCGTAGTGAGAGCACCCTGACGGTGGTGTTGAACTCTGCAGACATGAAGAACATCGGTACGTTGATCAGCGTATCGGAAATCAACTCCCATCCAAACTATAGTTGGCTTTTGGGACGAGATGACATCGCAATCCTTACTCTGAGCCGTGACGCACCGGTGGACGATGTTACGATCCGCCCGGTTCAGATGCCACGGCGATCGGATGTTGGTAAGAGCTTCGTCGATTGGACGGCAACGACCGCTGGGTGGGGCAATACCGGCAACCGAGATAATGAAGCAATCCCTACGCAGCATTTGCAGTTTGCAGTTGATAGCGTGTCGTCGAATTTGTCGTGCCAGCTGTCGTACGCTTGGGTCCGCAGCACGCACATCTGTGTGGCCACGAACAATGGCGGACCATGCAATGTAAGTAGCTCGTGATCGGGTTTCTCCCGGGGGAAAGAATGACCATCAATCTATTTGTAGGGTGACGAAGGAGGTCCGGTGACAGTTCGTGAAGCAGGACGGACCTATCTTATTGGCATCCATTCGTTCCACTTCAATGGAATTCGGGGCTGCGATCGTGGCCGACCGGCTGTGCATACTCGCATTACGGAGTATCTGGACTGGATTGAGGAGAACTCCGATGTTGTGATTCCGGAGTGATTGATTTTTTTGTAGTACTTAAACTGTGAATCTAATAAAGGTATTATTTATTTGAAATTAATGAGCCGGGAATGTTTTTAGGGACATCGATCCAGAATGTTGTTTTTTCAAGGTTGAATATGTCAGACAAAATTCCCTCAAAACATGAGTCCTTTCCTAGAGTAGGTTCAAAAGAACTAACTCTTAGAGCAGCTCCCAATTTTCTCGATTATAAGTTTCGAAAAACGGTGTATTCGGTAACCAATCATGGCTGATCGGCCCACCCCACAACCGATGACGCACATCAAAACAATAATCTTGTGACCAGACTCCACAGGTGGCAGCATTCCGGCGAAACCCAAAAAGCCGTTATCTAATCGCTTTGGAACTGATTAAGCTCTGCTGATGCTTGAGCCCCCATCAAGCACTCCACCTCGGATTTAGTGTTTCATTGTTTAACCAACAGATAGGAGATGAAAATTGCGCTTATTCTGATGTGCACGGCACTGGCCGTCACACTTGCCATCGAAAACAAGGATTCCCGCATCAATGGCGGTACGGAGGCTGGTCTGAATGAGTTCCCCTTCACGGTCGCGATTCTTATATCGGAGGATGAGGCACACACTTTCTGCGCCGGAATTCTAGTCACTCCGCGCCACGTCCTGACCACTGCCAATTGTGTGATCCGGTAAGTTGTTATGTTTGTCAAGTACGATCACGTTCTTCAAATCCAACATTACAGACAGACAATGCTGACGATCATGCTAGGGTCATCCGACATCACTCGGATGAATCAGTTTATACCGGTGACGCACATACGACTGCATTGGAACCACAGCGCGACGGTTATCAGTCGAGCAGATCTGGCGATCCTCACTCTTGCCCGCGCTGCCAACTTGGGAGAAACGGTAGCAGTGGCTCAGTTGCCTCGGTGGTCTCAGGTGGATGAATCATTCAACGGTTTTGGGGCCACGATCGTCGGATGGGGTATGACCGGTCACCGAGAAGACGAAACCATTCCCTTGCAGCATTTGCAGTTCGTCCGAAATCCAATCATTAGCAACTTTGCCTGTGGACTGTCACATCGGTTTCTACAGGATGAACATATCTGTTCATCAGGCGACAATGGTGGACCGTGTGATGTGAGTGAGGATCACTTATTTTATGACTTGATAGCTAATATATCCACTTCTAATTTCCATAGGGTGACGAAGGTGGTCCAGTGATGATCACTGAGGACGGCGAATTGACGGTGATCGCTATCCATTCCTTCCACTTCGATGGCATCGGAGGATGCGGCCGTGGACGATCGTCTGTTCACACTCGACTCACTGATCACCTGGATTGGCTGGTCGAGCATACAGGTGTTTACATCCGACCTTGAAAGACGTGATTAACTGCTCAATTCAACCCGGTTCGCAACAATAAAGGCCTTCAATCTAGCAAAACAGATTTCGGTTATCTAATCTTTGAAGTGGGTCCCTTTGTTCACAACGGAATTGGTGTCTAAAATCAGTTCATTTTCAGGCTTTGGTGGATAATGAATGTTGTATTTGTGTTGAGTTTACTGTTCACTGCGGCAAGTGCCGCTTCGACGAGAATCAGCAATGGTGAAGAAGCGTCTGCTCGTGACTTCCCATCCGCTGTGGGGATTCTGATCGATGGAACCTCAGACCATTCGTTCTGCGGTGGTGTTCTGATTTCTGCGAGGTTCATACTAACTTCTGCGAAATGCGTCTCTGGGTAATCCAAAATCCCACATAGTTTTCACATATCTTTAATAACGTTTACTTTGCTTTAGAACCAACACTCTAACGATATTGGTTGGAGCAAGCGATATGACCCAGATCGACGAAGTCATTCCCGTTCTGAATATTCCATCACATACCATAATCCATCCGAACTATAGCTCATTCTTCAATCGTGATGACATTGCGATTGTCCAACTGTCCCGGCCCGCAGTTCTGAACGACTACGTGAACGTGGCACAACTACCTAGACGGTACCACGCAACGTTCACATTCACCGGCTGGAACTCGACGATCGTCGGATGGGGCAATACGGGGAACAGGGACAATGAAGCTCTGCCTCTTCGACATCTCCAGTTTGCTCATGGAGAGGTGATTTCCAACTTTCTATGCGGTCTGTCACATAGCTTCGTACGGGATGGCCATATTTGTACCGCTACCGACGATGGTGGACCGTGTGATGTGAGATGAGATAATATCTGTAATGAGAGATGAGTTATTATAACTGTCGATGATTCCAGGGAGACGAAGGTGGTCCAGTGTATGCAGATGTCGATGGAGAAACGTTAGTTATCGGAATACATTCGTTCCACTACAGTGGCATCCGTGGTTGCGATCGCGGTCGGTCAGCGGTGAATACGAGAATTACTGAATATCTGGACTGGATCGGCGAGAATACGGATGTGGAAATCTTGAACTGAAAAACTGCTGCTTGGGTTGTTTGTTGGTTAACTTGATCGTTACAAGTGGACAAATAAACTGATTTGAAAACAATCAATTAACCAACCAATCCAGTACATAAGTGTTCAAATTTATCCTGAGCTAGTCCTATCAATATCTCAACCCAAATAAGACATAGAACGTTTAGATGTAATATGTTAAAAATGATCATGCAGAGATGCAACGTTCTTAGGAAGGTAATCGATAAACTTCTGCAATGGAGGATTTTGATTAAGTTCAAGAACGTTTTAGAATAAATCACCTACCTACAGTTATTTTTTACGAGCATTAACTTGAGTTCAAATCATTCAAAAGGATTCAATTAAGCTATTTTAGTCGGCCTCCATGAGCTACGCATTATGCAAAATTATTACTGCCTGAGGGCAAATATTGGGATTCCATATCCAAATGGCAGAAGGTGTTTCAAAGAGCAGCCACTGTATCGCTTTCAGTATTCGTATTGGCAGTGTGAGGAGCCGTTTATTTGGCCTCCCGTAGGTCAAACTTCTTGAGGGTACAAGGAAACACGTCTGCTTAGGTTGAACAAATAACAAGGAATATCTTTATTTATCTCTTCTAACAAATACTTTGAATATCATGGCTTGCTACTTCTGTTGCTACCTCTTCACTCCTTCACAACTTGAAGTCCAAGCTTGTTCCGGAAATATTCCAGCTTCACACGTCCCAGTGGCTTGGTTAGGATGTCAGCCACCATCTCGTTAGTAGGAATGTAGACTACGTCAATAGTTCCGTTTCGATAAAGGTCCTTAATAAAGTGGTATCGAGTATCCCCATGTTTCGAGCGTTGCTGGACAGAATCTTGCTTCAGCTGCTTGATACAACTTTGGTTGTCTTCTCCAATGACCACAAGATACTTCACCTCTTCGCCAATTGACTTGAAAAGCTTCAATATAAGTTAGGGGGAAATAAAGGGGAACCATAGTAGTTCCTGCCAACTTTCTCCCAGAGAAATATATTCCGCTTCCGTGCTTGAAAGAGCCACGCATGATTGCTTCCGCGATGCCCATGCAATTGGTGCTCCGCCAAGTTGGAACAGGAAACCGGTGTTCGATTTTCTATCGCTCGCATTCCCGGCCCAGTCTGCATCCGCGAAACCACTCAGTTCATCGCCATCGCATTGCAGTTGTAGCTTCAGGTTGAACGTCGTATTCAAGTACCGTAATGGTCGTTCCAATCTTCAGCTGTTGGACAACTCACCTTCCTTCCGAGGATCGATGCCGAGATAGCGATGTCCGGCCGAGTGTTCACTGCGACATACAGCAGACCGCCGATCATACTTTGATACTTGTCGTTCGAAGGTAGTAGCTCGCTCTCCTTCTTCTGCTGAATTAAACCTGGCTCCATCGGTACTTTTGCCTTTTGATGTACGTCTCCTGGCTCAATGAAAATCCTGTAGTTGTGCGTTCAACTTGGATCCCAAGAAAGTGCTTCGCATCTCCCAGGATTGTCAGCGAGAAATTTTCCTCCAGATACGATATCACCTCGCTATACTCCTCCTGGCTCGGAGTGATCACCAGCATGTCGTCCACATATAATAGAATATAGCTATGTTTACCATCCTTCAACCGTACGTACAAGCACGGTTTGAATCCGAACCGGTATCAATTTTCTTGTTCCACATCCTCGCCGATTGCTTGAGTCCGTAAAGGCCTTTCTTCAGGCAGCAAACTTTTCCTGAACTTGTTTCATAGCCAGGGGGCTCCTTCATATAAATTGTCTCATCCAGTTCGCCGTAGAGGTACGCTGTCTTTACGTCCACGTGCTTCACTAGTAAGTTCCGCCTCCCAGCAACAGCCAACAGTGTTCTCAGGGTTACCTGCTTCGCGACGGGGACAAATACTTCATCGTAGTCACATTCGTACTCTTGGGTGTAGCCTTGCGCTACCAGGCGCGCTTTGTAGCGCACCACTTCACCTTGGTCATTCTCCTTCCGCTTAAAAATCCACTTACATCCTACAGGGCGCTTACCAGCAGGTAGGTCCTCCATGACCCACGTTTTATTGCTTCTCAGATAGTTCATTTCCTCTTCCATGGCAGCTTTCCACTCTTCTCAGTGTGAACTGTTCTTAGCTTCAGCAACGGTTCGAGGATCTCGCGACTGCGCCGCGACTGCTCCAGGATAACGTGGAGGGGGGACCCCCTTGTTGTTCCTCAATGACCGTCTCAAATCTCTTGAATCATTAATTGTTTCGTCCTGCTCCTCCTGTTCCACAGAATCTCCAGAATCTTCTGCGAAACTTTCATCATCCGTCATAATGGTGTTGTTTCCACTCACCATGTCGAAAAATTCTTCATCCGCATCCGAAATAACGCTTTGATTTTCTTCTTTGATATCGTTGGCAGGATCACGGACCTTCCGTGCAGGTCTTTGATTCTCTAGGAACTCGTACTCAACGATCGCTTCATCTTCATCAACGCATACCGTGACATCTGGAAAGAATCGTACATCTCAACTTACTACAAGCTTGTGTGTCTTCGCATCAATCAGCCGGTATCCTTTGTGGCTATCCGAGTATATCCGACCAAGATCATCTTCACGGCTTTGGGGTCCAGCTTCGTTCTTCTCTCTTTAGGAATATGGACGTAGGCAGGGGTCCCGAAAACTTCTAGATGTTTCAAATCCGGTTTCTCTTCGTACCACAATTCATATGGCGTCTGATTCACAGCAGCCGTCGGAAGTAGATTCTGCAAATAGTTCGCCGTATTCACGGCCTCCGCCCAGAACTTGTACGGTAGCTTCGTATCCAGCACCGTACACCGCGCCATCTCGACCAACGATCGATTTTTTCGTTCAGCAACTCCGTTCTGCTGGGGGGTGTACGCCGTCGTAAATTGTTGCTGTATTCCTTCTGCTTTGAAAAACATCTCCATCTCGTGGCTCTTGAATTCTCCTTCTTCTCCTCTCTTTGAAACACGTCTGCTTAGGTTGAACAAATAACAAGGAATATCTTTATTTATCTCTTCTAACAAATACTTTGAACATCATGGCTTGCTACTTCTGTTGCTACCTCTTCAAAACTTGTCAACTCGTTGAAGATGGGTATGTCGCCTTATATACATACTAACCATAGCCGATTTCGTTTACTTTTAACCAAAAAGTTAATAGCTAAACTGTGCGGTAAAACAATGATCAGGACTTCAAAAGCAGTTTTGTTCGTGGAGCAAGGCGGCGAGAAACTGAGCACCCCTAGTTTTTCGGAGTTTGTCGCATTTCATCTCGATTTCTTGCACTATTGAGCTTGAGCTTGAGCATAGATGGCCGCACATAATAAAGCCAATATCGACCAGCCAATTTAAAACTTGTTTTTTCCCGAGACTTTTCTGCCCACCTGATAATCATGGAAAAGTAAGAAGTTCTAAGGGTTGCTCATCGGTTATTATGGTCTTCAAGCGGTTGGGATGCACACTGCTCCACAATCATAAGAGTTTTTACTGCATTTTTCTCCGACTGCTCGCCATTGAATTAAGTACTTAATGTGAATTCTTATACTGTTTGCGCAGTTGCAGGACCTTTGCGTGTTTAGATTTTAGAAGTGTAAGAAAATTATTGTCGCTACGGACTTCTGTTGTATTTCATGTTAACCTACACACTTAGATTTGTTTACCGAAATCTGTAAAATTTTACCGAATTCTCAACAGCTGAACGTTCGGTAATCCGATTTATTGGACAAAACGAATGAAGATCCACCTCAGCATCTGCGTTCAAACATTTTGTGGACAATCTTATGACGACGTGTGAAATCGACTACGATAGAAGTTCGACTAAATGAATCGCATGTCACTTACACCGAAGTCAATGATGGGTTTAATCTTGAAAATCATAACATTCAGGCTTTTGTCTATTTTCACATCTTTAGGGCATCTTCAACGGCGATCCTAATCTTGGATTGGATTTATTTTTTTAGATCAAACGCAAAAACATCGCTGCACCGGTGTTGTAAATTTTGTTTTATACTGGATCTATTTTGCATCATTTTAAAACTGGTATATATTTTGATCTATTCTTGCAGCAATTTGGAACAAGAAAAATACCGTTCCAAAACAATACACGCTACTTGATAATACCAATTATTAAGTAAAATTTCAGCTTTTACGAAACAAAATCTCAATTTTATCGAGTATGTTCTGAGGTATATTTGTGAGCCGAAAAGTAACCGTGTTTGCTGCGTGTGATGCTGGCGGCGGACAAAAAATTGTGTTGCTCCCCTCGGAGGCTGATAATTACCTCAAGTTGCTCCCGGTGCTAGTGAACTGCCTTTTCGTTTCATTCCTAAATAACGAATGCTTGTCTTAGTCTTTTTTTTACAGCCACTGCATTTTCCGGAAAACGCCGACTAGATCAAAATGCTGAGGTTTCGAGATTCCGAATAGTATTTCGATTGCTCGGAAATGAAAAAGAATGAAGTCTTCAAAGTAATCAATCGGTTTATTGATAGATTGGTCATGATAAGCACTTGCAAGTAGCTTATACAGATAAATTTTGGATAAGCCTCTAGTTGACTCTAGTTGGGAAACGGAAACGCAGAAAGTGCTTCTCGTTGTAGGTTTGCGTGTCCCTAAAGTAGTCCTGGAACAGCTTCTGATGACCGGAACGGAGATCACGGTCGACGTTGGGGCGTCATCCAGGACGTGACCCTCTTCGTTTCGACTCTTGTTTATCCGCTGCCAAACTACAAATCAACATTGTCTAATATCGTTTTAATGAAATGCATGTATTCACACACTCACTTTCAGCCAAACGAAAGAATAAGTATTCCTTGTCGTCAGCTACCGACGCAATACTGGCATTAAACATTATTTGGTCAAACCAATCAACGGCAAAATGTTTGTGAAAATCTACGATCTCTGAATAAAAAAAACTTCTGATCGCTGATGTTGAATGATCGACAGGATGACAGGCGTTGGCGGGTTTAACAATAAGAAATACAACACCGGTGCGGGAAACGCAAAATAGGTCTATTTTAGCTAGTTCTATTCTAGTTTCGCTGATGCAAATCAGGTATAAAGTTGATCTAAAAATAGACCGCCGCTGAAGATGCCCTTATTAATTCAAATTCAATGCCAACACATATATTTCAGAATACATCCAAGTGAACTTAAAAATAGGTATGTAATTTTCAAATTTAATTCCTAAAATTTTTATGGATGGTAAGAATTACGTCACGCAAAAGATCCAATATTTTTAAGAGCGTATGATTCGTGAAAACAGGTCCTCTACACTCTACCAAAGATTTATGTAAACTTCGGTGGCCTGAGACCTACACAAGCGAGCGGCTTTTTAGAACATTAAAATCAGTCGAATGAGACGAGAAAATCAATTCAAGCAAACACACATTTGGCTGAGTTGCGCCAATTTCTTTTCGGGACACATAATTTCACATGAATTGATTTCTAGATTGATGATTTCTAGACGTAAATCAAATTTGATTTTCGTCTTTTGTAAAACTCACAATTTCTTAGTGTGTATGCTATACACATGGAATAGATACAGGATGCTCTTGCTCAGACTAACTCAAGTGGTTTGGATCATGTCATCACACCCCTTGTTCTCCACATCACTATCGTTAAACTTAAAACAGCCCAGAGTCTTTTATTTATTTACATTATCCTTAGGCAAAACATCCCTTCCCGAACCCAATCCGCTCTAGTTCCTCAGCATAACATCGGAGTTTTGGGCGATCCATTCCAGATAATGCGACACCCGTACGAAACCGGACGGGAATCCGGACGCGCATCCGTTCACGTGCACAAACGAAGCGATTCCGACCTGCAGGCTACGGTCGTTATCGCGCACTGCCAAGGGGCCGCCGGAGTCACCGTTGCACACCGAACGACCTCCCGCACCAGATAGGCAGATGTTCTGAGCGCCGATCAAAATGGAATTCCATGCCGCCTGACAATCGGCATTCGTAAGGATCGGGTTGCTGGAGTACATCACCACATCGCTAGCTGGCGATCCGGTCTCATCCGAGGTACGACCAAATCCGGAGATGATACCCGTCATTCCTGCAAATGTTCTCGTATCCGACAAGGCTGGAATATCGATCGGTTGCACAAATGCGTTGAATACGGCCGGAGCGGACAAGCGTACTGTAGCGATGTCGTTGCGCAGCAGTGAGGCGATGTAACTTGGATGGACATTGATTGTGGCAAAGTCGAATCTCTGCTGAGTTGATTCAACAACCTGACGATTGTGAGCTCCCAGAACCACGGTACCACGGATTGCTACAGTTCCAATCTGAACGCAATGGGCAGCAGTCAGTATGGAAGTTGGTGTCAGTACGGTTCCACCGCAAAGACCGGAGTTGTCACCTTCGAAGAAACTCAGCACCAACGCTTGATATGGGAACTGGTTCGGCTGGGCTTCCTGTCCGTTCACGATCCGTGACTCTTGCGACGGCCGAAGCACTTGAAGCTGGGGATCCAGTTGCTCCCAGAAGATGTCCAGCTCTTCGACGCGTTTCACTTTGGAAAAATCGATAACTCCCGCGCTGGCCAAGGCCAGGGCTACCACGAGTACGACCAACGTATTCATTGTCACTGCTTTGTGTTCGCGTCGAGTGAAGTGATTGATTTTGGCAGTTAGTGTTGATCTTTTATAGGATGGCTTAATTGGGACGTAAGCTTTGAATGGAAATTCAGAACTGATTGTCGAAAGCACAAAATGCGAGCGATAAGCCAAGTGTTTGGGAAGTGATAGCAGTTTTGCGTTATCTGTATGGATAATCCCAAAACTGATCTGACGTCGTAGGCATAATGTAATCATGGTTGTGGAAATGTTTCTCAAGCGGGAAAGCCAAGTTAGAATTCAGTTTGAGAATTATTGAAAAAGTATATAAAATTTCAACTTGTGAAATGTGCTTCTGAAAGTATGAAATGTACACCTAGTTTCGCTTTATCATTTTAGCTAGCAGTTCTAAGAACAGTGGTGAAGTTGGGTTATTTTTTGCTACTCAAAATTCTGCGTTAGGTTATATGTTTTTGTCAATACCTCCAACTCGTGAATAGTATTGTGAAGTCACTTATGGTGTTACGCTCAAATCAATACTATCCTTGGATTAAATCCCGATCAAAGATGTTCATACTTAGTTACATTTCAGCGTATCGTTAACCAAAACGAACCCTGCTGCTTACCCTTTCTCAACTAGCCAACATCTCACCCAGGTAACCAATGAGCAGTACCAAAGCAGCTGAACGGCAGCCTATCAAGCAATTAAGTCGCCTTAAATGCAACATAAATGCCGCTTTTCGCCCAATATAAGCTGCTTTACTGCAATGCTATGATAATGCTTCATGAATGCTATTTTGTATTCGAAATGCTTATTACAGGCTACAAGCTCTTAAATAGCATTTTAGATTCAACTTTACAACATATAGCATTCAAGATGCTGCTATAATGCTTGTAGCATCTGAAATGCAGATTTAGGGTTGATTTACTGCATATGCTAATGCTTATTGGTTTCCTGGGCAGTGATGTCTCGTGGAAATGCAGAGGATTTCTCGGCTTGCTTCAAAGCGAGTATCATGTCAACACGTTCCTTCCCATTCCCTACATGACCAGTATTCGGTTACGGCCGGCGACGGTATTGCTTCATAATGGATTACCAGTCTTTACACATTGAGGATGTATGTTATTCCAAAACATCATCTGTTGATTCTTTGTGTTAAATACAGCTGAATAACATCCGTGGGTGGTCAATCATGCTCATGCTCATGCTCACTTTCAGGTTCAGATTGAGTATTAAATGTACTCACCAAGTACTTTAAAGTTCTGAAAAAATCTTGAGCTAACACTTGTTTATAAAATCAGCATTAAGGCTGACTAAAGGCCGTTCACATCAAAATCCGGACAAAGTATTTATCCGGTTTCTTAGTCAACCCAACAAACATCGGTGTTGAATTAGAGCTTGTTCAAACAAATTTGGAGAAGCTATTCAGCTATTCTAGAAGAAACAGCTGAATAGCTTCTCCAAATTTGCTAGAACAAGCTCTAATTCAACACCGATGTTTGTTAGGAAATCACTACGAAATGGAATGAAACTTGTTAAGTACATAACCAATACACAGAAGACAAACGTGAATCCCACACATTGATTACAAAGGAGCCTTCTGTATTCACGATGGCGCCGTCCAAACTAGCACGCAGGAAATCTATCTTGCGCAAATATTTGGCAAATCCCAATTCTACTGTTCGATTCATCGTAAAATCGATAAATGTACCAAAATCAACTGCTGCAGATGTGATCAAACGTTATAAAGAGGGTCTTACTGTTGAAAGGAAAGCTGGAAGTGGTGGTGAACATTGACAGAGCAACACAAGGAAGGAGAAAAGAGTCCTTGCTGCTTTTCAGGCATACCCGAAGGTGTCAACACGGACAGTTGCGAAAAAAGTGCAAATGTCAACCGGTTTTGTGCAGAAAGTGAAGTCTAAGGCTGGATTGAGATCATTAAAACCTCAAACATACCCAGATTGTAACGCAAAGCAACAAAAATCGGTAAAAACACGCTCCAGAAAGCTTTATGAACAACTTCTCACAAAATTCCATTCTGTTGTCATGGATGACGAAACATACTGCTTTACAAAATTCAAATATCTCTCGGGAACGGAATTTGACACTGCAACAAGCCGGAAAGATGCCCCTGAACATCTGAAACGGAGGTATAAATCCAAATTCCCTGGAAAATATCTGGTATAATACAAGCAATATGATGTAGAAGGAGATGTCTCGCTCATCGCCATGAGGCACCAAGAGTGGACAGTAATGTTTTTTGCTAGAATGAAAGATATGAAGAGAAAGTTGAAAGTTCCGTCAGTGTACGGTAGGCTAGAAATAGAACAGATGTATTGAAAATTGAGTGAAAGGGCATGGTTAAGTAGTATTCGAACCACAGGCGTTTCATTTGCCTAACATCCCACTATGGGGTAGCTCGAGGAGCAGATCACCCTGCCACCTCGACGAGGCAAAAGAAACGCGGCAGAACGCACTCTAATACTACCGATAGCTTGCGATAGTTTTCTAGCGGTAGATTGCACACACTCTGTTTTGATGCATACATGGGCGAGAGGAGACTGTCTCCCATTGGGTTTGTTTTTGATACACAAGCAATATGTTTCTGCAGGCTAGAATTTACCTTTCCTGTAAAAATATGCGACTCAATCCTTGTTCTTGCTAGATTTCCCAGTTGTCATTACGCTAAAAATACAATCACTTGGTATGAGCAAAGTAACGTAATTTACGTTCCCATGGATTGTAATCCACCAAATTGTCCACAGCTCCGCCCGATTGAAACATACTGGTCAATGGTCAAGGAAAACCTCAAAAAGCTTGGTGAAGAGATATAAAAGCAACTAGAAGGTACGCCCAAAAGGACCTGTAATTCGTGATTCAATAAGTTTAAATAGTCCCTTAATGGTTGCTTTAAAGTACTTTTATTAAAACTTCAAGGCTACAGCATTAGATGGTTACATTTCTCCAGTTTGAACGAAATCTCGAACCATACTCTTGACGAAGCCTATCAGTTCCCTTCACAGTGAAAACGGACTGTCTTTGACTGCCCCGCTGGGCTTCGTCGAAGTCGCTGCTTTTAAATTGTATTTTTCGATTGGTCGAGATTCCGGGCAATTCGGGGGATTCGTTAGCTTGGGAACAAAATCGATCTTGTTGGCAGCCTACTACTCCAGAGCCAGGCAAAAGATGACTTTGCGCCTGTGCTTGCGGATGAACGGCAATACACGCTTTTTCAGTCATTCTTCGATACAAACTTGAAATGTCATCGTTGAGGATATGACGAATGGTTCCGTTTTCAGGCCACAACTGCAAATCGCTTGCCAAATCATGGTTTACTTCGCGAATTTGTCAGCAAACACGAACTAGAATCTTCCCGGAACATCCGCGATGTAAAACTCTTGACCGGGAAGCTGCTTAAAATCGAGTTTGACGTATGTTTCGTCATCGATCAAAGTAAAAGGGCTGGTTTAGTCAAAACACGGTCGTACAAGAGCCTTGCACACTTTTTGGCAATGGAATTCTGCTGGCAAGGATTTTCCGCACCGTATGAAAGTCTGGCCACATCTCGGATCGAAGGACCGGGGTTGGCTTTAACGCACCTCAACACCTTGCTGAGCAGCTGACGATCCCTGGTTCCAATTTATTTACCTCGGTCCGCTGATTCCTTTCTACACATAGGGTTTCCTTGTAGGTTTTGGCCACTCGAAAAACTGTTGGTTTCGGCATCTTCAGCACTTTAGCCGGCTTGGAACCGGACCATTCCGGATTTTCCAAGTGTTTGTGCACAGTATTCTTTCTTCTTTCAAGTTTTATTTGACGTTATTTCTGAACGTGATCGACTACTTTGATCAAACTACAGGGTGCGGCAGAAAATAATGCGAAAATTTGTGCTATTTCTTTCAAATCCCATTTTCAACTAATTCAAGTAATAATATCAACATTTTCGAGTGCAGTTATCTTTATAAAGTCCTTTTAAACAAATTAATTCAATGTGTCCTCTATTTTTATTAATAACATCCTCGAGCCGACGCCGGAAGCCAGAGCATGCCTTTCGGACGTAGTCCTCCGACATTGACTGCCATGTGCGTGTTATGGTTGACTTCAGGGTTTTCACACTAGGGAGTGATGTTTTGCAGGCTCGTGCTTCAACATATGCCCAAATTGAATAATCCAACGGATTATGATCTGGACTGCTAGGGGGCCACAAATCCTTCGGCCAAAACTTCATGTTATCCTTCAACCATTGTTGGGTTCGATTGGACGTGTGATACGGCGCTCCATCCTGCTGTAGGACAACGTATTGGTCCTCGGAGAAGTTGACCTTCATCCAGCGAAGCACTTGGTCCTTTAAAATATACACTTCGGTATTGACTTTAACTCCAGCATCAATGAAATCAGGCGGCATTTTCAAACCGTTGGACGCCACCAAGCCAAACATCATAACACCAACCGGATGTTTGGTTTAAAATTTGAATTTCACTTTTTTCGGAACATTCTCCATTTTCTGCGGTGAAATGAACCGGTCCGTGCGGCTGTTGGCCACAGCATCGATGCTGAAAAGCTTTTCGTCGGAGAACAGGATTATCATTTTTTCCTTCTTCAACAAGGAAAGCAATCTCCTGGAACGAGTCACTCGTAGTTCCTTGACCCGGTCCGTAATCAAATGGCGTTTCACTCTGGCTCTGGAAAATGCATGCAGGTCTTCTTTGATGATTCTCCGCGTGGATTTCTCCAAAATATTGGCTTCCTTTGCAAGTTTTCTTATGGAACGCACCGGGTTGCGAGCAATTTTTGCACGGGCCGATTTGATCACGTTCGGCGTGCTTGCAAAGCGCGGACGTCCGCTTCCCGGCTTCCGCTGCTTGGGACCATCCTGCAGGGACTTTTTTATGCGGTAAACTGTTGCCAAAGGGCACCCTACCAACTTGGCAATCTCTTTCGGCTTCTTCTGGGCGAGCAACTAACTGGTGATCACTTCTTTCGCGAACGTTTTGACGAATTTGCAATAAAACAAATAGAATGTTGAAAGTAAACATAAACAAATACACTTTCGACAGAAATTAGTCACTAGCTACACGAATTAACCCAATGCTCGAGTTTGAACATTTTCGCATTATTTTCTGCCGCACCCTGTATAAGCAAGCAAAAAATCCCACTTGCTTCCCGGGGTTTTCTTAATTTTTATTGTATGGGGTGTTTAACGCTCTTTTTTGTTGTTTTTTTTCTTTTTTTTCTTTTTTAAATTATCAAAAATTTTTTTTTTTTTTTTTTTTTCTTTTTTAAAAAAATTTTCTCTTTCCCAACCCCTCTAGTTCCTCAGCACAACATCGGAGTTTTCCGCAATCCATTCCAGATAATGGGACACCCGCACGAAACCGGACGGGAATCCGGACGCGCATCCATTCACGTGCACAAACGAAGCGATTCCGACCTGCAGGCTACGGTCGTTATCGCGCACTGCCAAGGGGCCGCCGGAATCACCGCTGCACACCGAACGACCTCCCGCACCAGACAGGCAGATGTTCTGAGCGCCGATCAAAACGGAATTCCATTCCGCCTGGCAATCGGCATTCGTAAGGATCGGGTTGCTGGAATACATCACCACATCGCTAGCTAGCGATCCGGTCTCATCTGAGGTACGACCAAATCCGGAGATGATACCCGTCATTCCTGCAAATGTTCTCGTATCCGACAAGGCTGGAATATCGATCGGTTGCACAAATGATTGAATACGGCCGGAGTGGACAAGCGTACTGTAGCGATGTCGTTGCGCAGCAGTGAGGCGATGTAACTTGGATGGACATTGATTGTGGCAAAGTCGAATCTCTGCTGAGTTGATTCAACAACCTGACGATTGTGAGCTCCCAGAACCACGGTACCACGGATTGCTACAGTTCCAATCTGAACGCAATGGGCAGCAGTCAGTACGGAAGTTGGCGTCAGTACGGTTCCACCGCAAAGACCGGAGTTGTCACCTTCGAAGAAGCTCAGCACCAACGCTTGATATGGGAACTGGTTCGGCTGGGCTTCCTGTCCGTTCACGATCCGTGACTCTGGCGACGGCCGAAGCACTTGAAGCTGGGGATCCAGTTGCTCCCAAAAGATGTCCAGCTCTTCGACGCGTTTCACTTTGGAAAAATCGATAACTCCCGCGCTGGCCAAGGCCAGGGCTGCCACGAGTACGACCAACGTATTCATTGTCACTGCTTTGTGTTCGCGTCGAGTGAAGTGATTGATTTTGGCAGTTAGTGTTGATCTTTTATAGGATGGCTTTATTGGGACGGAAACTTTGGATGGAAATTCAGAATTATCGATTGTCGAAAGAACAAAATGCGAGCGATAAGCCAAGCGTTTGGGAAGTGATAGCAGTTATCTGAATGGATAACCCCAAAACTGATCTGACGGCGTTGGCATAATGTAATCATGGTTGTGGAAATGTTGCTCAGGAGGGAAAGCCGAGTTTGAAGTCAGTGAGTCATACATGGTGGTAAGGTCAAAACGATACTATACTTGGATTAAAACCCGATCAAGGATGTTCATATATAGGAGATAAAACGATCAATGCGATTTTCAGTAAACATTCTACATGTGAAAAAGCTGTAGAGCCCACCATCATTAATTATCGTTCTAGAAACTATCTCCACAGATTCCCACATCGACAGCATGCAGTGTTGGTGGAGGCAATCATGTTCCTTGTGGAAAGTTATCACTCTGAACGAACTTGTCTTAAGCATTTGTCGCTATGATAATGGTTCGGGAAGCAGGCAGTGCTAGTGGTGAAGGTAGTTTAACTTGAGTAATGATGAGTTAGTTTTCTCTTTTATATGTGAATTTACGATTGATTGTTTTGTGGGTCATGAACATTCAGCGCTCAAAGCCCTTTCTCCTTACAGGCTTTTTCACATAGCTGGGAAATGTCAAATGGCCAAAATTTTACTTAGTTCTAGACTACGGTTCACGAGTATTAATTCGATAAGTTAGGCATATTAACGCTTGCTTCAGATAGAATTGGAACAAAACCAATTGCCTGTATTTCAGTTATTTATTATTGAATTCAAGATCTTTTTTTATACAAATGTAGCGTTTTTTTCATACTTTTAAGAAAAAATACGGATAAAATTATTCGTCACGGTTTCATAGGAATTCTCGATTTTTTCCTGTAACACGGCTCATTAGGCGGCGCACACCTTCTTCGTCCATCGTTTTAGCTATCTTATTCCACCAGGTCTTTATCTGATTGATGTCTTTGACAACCTTTCCCTTTGCCTTGAGTCTCCTCTTCATGATTGCCCAGTATTTCTCAATAGGGCGGAACTGGGGGCAGTTGGGTGGGTTAAGGTTTTTCGGAACAACCTGGACCCCTTTCTCTGCATACCATTCTTGAACGACTTTGCTGTAATAACAGCTTGCCAAATCTGGCCAAAACATTACGGGATGGTCGTGGGATCGAATGAACGGCAAAATTTGTTTTTGGAGACACTCTTTTTGGTATAGTTCCGACGTCATTGTCTTATTTGTAACGAAAACTTTCGTTTTTTTGCCACAGCTGCAAATGCCCTACCAAATCATGAATTCTCGTGCAAATTTGTTGGCAAAAACAAATTTAAATTTGGCTGGAACATCCCCCCGAGCCGTTGCCAAGTAAAATTTTTGACCTGGGATTTGCCCAAAGTTAGCCTTGACATAGGTTTCATCGTCCATCAGAAGACACCCGTCGAACTTGGTCAGCACCTGGTCGTATAGCTTCCGAGCACGGATTTTGGCCACACTATTCTGTTTTATGGTCCGATTTGGCTGTTTGCTAGCTCGATACGACTTGATTCCTTCCCGGAGTCGAGTTCTCCTCATGGTACTATGGGCAGCACCGAATTTTCTGGCCAAATCACGGTCCGACAGATTGGGATTCCCCTTAATCGTCTCCAAAATCTTACCACGGAGTTTCCGGGGGACGGTCCCCCCCGGACGTTGGCTGGGGGTCCGGAAGCGTCGTCAATGTTTCCTTATCCCGTTGGAAAACGCGCAGGGGTTTTGGGGGCAATTTCGGTGTTGGGGGGCTAGAGAGACCACAAGGGTTTTTCCAAATAACTGTGCACATTTTTTTCCTTCCTTCGGCTTTCTGTTGGTTGTTTTAAAGTAGGGTTGGGGGGTTAAAAAAAAAGGATCGGGGGGGCGTCCCCGACGGGGCAAAATAAAAAAAATTTTAATAAAAAAAAAATTATGCAACGTGAAGTGGTCGTTTTGTAATCTATTACGGAAGACACCGAATTTAAAATTGTAACTTGTCATGACGCGTGGAACTGACTGCGTTCAAGATAGGTCTGATCTAGGGTCTGATACTATAAAAACAAAGACAAGGATCATGTCAATGTTGAAGTATGAAGAGGCTAACAAGTTCGATGAAGCATGCCATGACTATATGACATTGTTAATAGAATAAAAATATATTTTCACTTACTGTTTGACCACCATCCTAGCTAGTTATAACTTCCTTGAACTTTATAAGAGGTAATGGGCCCAGCACTCTTCAGTGGATCAAATTACAGCAGCTGGAAGTTCAGTACTTAACTGCTGCTAACCCATGAAGGATCTCTGAAAGTTTGTGACCAAGGCAAGACC
Source organism: Aedes koreicus (assembly GCA_024533555.2). Classification (NCBI taxonomy): domain Eukaryota; kingdom Metazoa; phylum Arthropoda; class Insecta; order Diptera; family Culicidae; genus Aedes; species Aedes koreicus. The sequence continues at coordinate 289,827 of JAHHFK020003524.1, forward strand.
AGAAGCGCGAGCTGCGACGGAGCGAGACCCGGGAAATGCTGGCGCTATTGAAGCTTCCGGATTCCAGAGATCAACGAGTGCGAGCTACTATCGGTCTTTTGTTGGAGAGCAATCAGCATAGCCTCATCAAACAGACAAAAACGGCTCGGGCAGCAAAGGACAACCTCAAGACTTTGAGACGAGCCATGACGTCGAAGTGTCGTATGAGGACGAAGCAAGCGGTACATGAAGGCGAGGACATGGAAGCGAAGGAGATTTTACAGCTTTCGGTGGGGAAGCTGAATGGCAAGCTGCAGATTGCGCTGGTGCTGAGTAGTATGTTGAAATCGTTCAACACTCTCATAACCGGGTTGGAGAGGCGGGAGGATGATGAACTGACGCTGGAACAAGTGAAAACCAAGCTGATCGACGAAGTAACGAAGCAGGGAAGCTTCGACGAAGGTTGGATCAAACCAGAAGGTATTAATCTGCCACTATTGCAAGAAGCCAGGGCATAAGCAGAAGGAATGTCGGAAGCAAGGAAGCGATCAGGAAATGAACACCAGAAGCGACCAGAAACACCGGAGAAATCCGTGTCAAGTGGATTGCTGCGATCTGGAAGGTAACAAACGTACAATTACGCTTTCAGATACCTTGTCCGTACCGAATCTGGAGACCAATCTGATCTCGATGCGCATGCTTGTTGACAAGGGCGGAAAAGGTGATTTTCGATACCCAGGGCTGCAGAATCATGCAAAGTGAACAGGTAGCAGCTGTGGCAGTTGTGACAGGCGGATTGTATTGCTTAAATCCCCAGAACTCCATGAAGGTAGAGGAGCAATCGCACACGCAGAATTGCCAGCACGTGTGGCACAGGAAGATGGGTCATCGAGATAAAGCTGTTCAAGAAAAACATAGCAACTGGCATACATATTGAAGATTGTGGAGTACGGGCCGTGTGTGAATGCTACCAAGAAGCAAAATTTGCACGGCTGCCTGATCCACGTGGACTTATGTGGACCGATGAAAAACGTTACACCTGGAGGATATCGGTGCTATCTCACAGTCACCGACGCTTATTCCCGATACACAACCGTGTTTTTCTGGCGAGAAAAATCTAATGCTGAAAATGCCGAAGGATTTTGTTATAAAAGTGAAGACCACATTTGGCAGGCCGCCGAAGGTCGTGCGCTCGGACAACGGTGGTGAATTCAAGGACAGGTTACTAGAAAGGTTCTTCAAGCAAGAAGGAAACAGACAGTAGTTCACTACACCACACCCCTGCAGAAGAACGGAACAGCAGTACGCAAGAACCGCTCACTGAATTAAATCTCAAATGGACGCAGGACTACCAACGAAGTTCTGGGCGAAAGTCGCAGGAGATCACACTCTATGAAGCACGGTGGGGAGCAAACCCAGACGTGAGTCACCTACAGGTGTTCGGTGCAGAGCCGTACGTGTGGATAACAAAGCAGAGCCGAACGAAGTTTGATGCAGCAGCACAGAAGATGACTTTCGTTGGTTATACGACGCAGAGATGCCCGTTTTTTGCTGACTAGTTGGAGTTACTTGATAGCACGCGATAGTTACTTGAGTTACTTGATTCGTAAGCTGGCTATCACATGCAACCTTGGGTGCTGGATATCAATGCAGCCATGCGCAACCAGTTCGTCTTAAGAATGAAGGACCGAGCAATACAGTCCCGACTGCTTGAAGTTCGGAACCTTACGTTGGACAAAGCGAAAATAATTGCTGTTTCGATAGAACTTTCATCCAAAGGAGGCCGGGAGATCCAGTTGAAGCAGGGAAGGCCGGATGTAAACCTAGTGGAACCATTGAGGAAGTCCGCTGCGAAAACTAAGGTAACCAACACGTTTGCTAATGAGGGTTATTCCGAGAGTCGAAGTGACGTTTGTAACTTGGTGAAGTGAGAAAAGTCACCTGCAGTGACGTGACTCTTTTCGGTAAATCAAATGGAGAGTCACGTCACTGCAGGTGACTTTTCTCACTTCACCAAGTGACAAACGTCACTTCAACTCTCGGAATAACCCTGAATGAGCTACTGCAATAGCCGCATCAACGTCGAAAGGATGCTGGAAGTATCTGCTGAGTACCGTGTAACATACTCAATTCATAATATAATTGATGTTCAAACCAAAAACATGAGACATGAATGGAATTGTTCTCGACAAGTACTTTGCATATCCAAAAGTCATATTTTGCATTTAGACATTTTCGACTCGTCTTCGAGTTACAAAAGTGCTTCAACCTCGTCATAATTCATAACAGCCCCCGTTCCAAATTTATTGTTTTCTTTATCGTTTAAAATAACATCCTTCTAGGTTTTGCCACTTGAAAGCAAAACACATAAAACAAAAAGATCAAATTACAACCCGATACATTCCAAGCAGTTCAGTACTCGCTTGACCCATATTCTATGTTATGCTGCATTGTCATCGATATGCACAACCAAACGAAAGAGGTTCATGTCGATTGTATTGGTGACGCATCTTTTTCAAACACACTTTGACGAATATCCAAATCAAAGCCGATTGGTTAATCTAAACTTTCGAAGTATATTTAAATACCTCCCCTTCATAAATTATCGTGTAGAGTCGTGTAGAGTTAAGTTTTCTTGTAATTAGTTTTCTTGTAATTAGTTTTCTTGTAATTAGTTTTCTAAGTGAAATACACTTCTATTTGAACCTCCACGTTGGGCACTGTAAAACCGTGCGAAATCATTCGAGCTGCCATTGTAGGTATCAAACGTCCGAAAACATCCGGTGCTGGGACGTCAGTGGAGTCCGGCGAAGCAATTTGATCTCAACGACGTGGCGTATTCCAATGTCCATACGCTGGACAGTCCTGCTGCTGCTTTGCCCAAGGTTTCTCCCTCTGCTGTGAGATCCATTGTGGAGAAGTACGCCAACGTTTACGACGAATCCGTGGTTTGAAGGCAAAGTTGACTCTCAAGCCAAATGCGAGGCCTGTCTACGTTAAGGCCCACACAGTTTTTACAGTTTTGTTTTGATAGTCTGATCGACAACGAAGTCCTGGAGAAGGTGAACCACAGTGCGTGGGAGACACCGATTATTCCAATAAGTCCAACAACAAAGTGAGGCTGTGTTTTCAATTTTAAGATTACTGTCAACCCGAATCTCGAAGTCGACGAAAAGCTTTTCGGTTTGTACTGGCCTACACGTCTAGTGTATGTCTAATGGTGTTTCCTCTGCGTCTGCCATCTAGGAGCGATTGGTGGAACTAGTGCAGCATGGGATTCTTGGCGTGAACGTTTTCCTGAATGGCATTCGTATCACTGGACCGAATGACTTCATCCATCTGCAGCGAGTAAACGAAGTTCTGCAACGGCTAAGTTCTTAAAACATGGGGATCAACCTGGACATATGTCAGTTTTTCGCCACTGAGATCGAGTTCTGCGGGTATCAACAAAGACGGTATCCACATGGTGCAGTTGAAATTCGATGCTGTACAGGATATGCCAGTACCAGAAACCAAGAACGTTCTTTCGTGGGACTTGTAAGCAACTACGGTCGATTCTTCCCTAATCGGAGTACGACCTTGTACCCTCTCAACAATCTTATACATAATGCAGTTCCCTTTTTCTGGACGAAGCCATATGCTGAGCCGGTCAACAAGGTAAAACGCAAAAGGAGTCCTACGTGTTCCTGGTCCACTACGATACCACGATGCCGCTGGTGCTTGCGTTGACGCGTTCCCGTACGGAGTCGGTGCAGCTCTGAGCCATGTCTACCCGGTTGGTCCGGGAAAGCCAATAAAATACGCATCCCAGACGCTCAACTCTACACAACAAGCCTACAAGCAGATCGACCGAGAAGCGTACGTGATCAACTTCGGTGTTCGCAGATTCTACCAATACCTGTACGGTAGAAGTTCTCGCTCATACCAACAACGAGCAGTTGAAGCAAATATTCTCTGATACGAAAGGTCTTCCGATGCTGTCTGAAGCTCTTAGGATGCAACACTGTGCGACATTTCTGCAATCCTTCAACTACAACATCCAGTTTCGTCCTACGAATGATCATACCAATACCGACGCTTTTTGGGGTGGCGGTGAATTGAAACCGGAGGGGAGGCGGGGGGGGGGGGAGGGGGGGGTGGTGGGGTGGGGGGTGGGGGGGGGGGGGGGGGGGGGGGAGGAAGGGGCGGAAAGTTTCGTTTTGGTTTTTCTCGGAGAAAAGGAGAGAAAAACATTTTTTTTTTTTTTTTATTTAATTTTATTTTTTTTTTTTTTTTTTTTTTTTTTTTTTTTTTGTTTTTTTTTTTTGGTTGGGTTGTTGTTTTTGTTTCTATGGGCAATTTTTTTTGTTTTTGTTTTTGTGGGGGGGGGGGGGGGGGGTTGGGTTTGGTGGTGGGGGGGGGGGGGGGGGGGGGGGGGGGGGGGGGGGCAAGAAACCGAACTGATGGCTTGGAGCAGCACAACTTGCTGACAGGTCGAGTGTAGGTTTTGTTGTCCGCACCGCAACTGTTCTTATTTTCCCGTCCGAATCTTTGTAAATCTTCTTTATTATTCCTTTTGGCCAACTTCCTCGATGTAACGATTCATCCACAATCATGGTTAGGTCACCGACATGGTATTCCTGGTAATTTCTGTTGTCCGGCCACTTCCTGCTTCTGATCAACTCTGGTCGATACGTGGAAATCCATTTGCGCCAGAAACGATCGGCATAGATCTGCGAATGTTTGTAAGCAGCATGACAATTCAGATCTCGTTCGTCAAAATCATGGTCAAACTGGATTGAATTGTTTCGGCCAAGCAGCAACATGTTAGGAGTTATCAGTTCAGGGTCCTGAGGATCATCTGGAACGTGTGTCAACGGCCAGTTGTTCACCACGTTCATTACCTCGCACAACGCAGTTTGCAGCACTAAGTCCGTAGGCGTGTTGGGAGGGTTCTTGTCCTTGGGCACCACTTGAAAGTTGTTGGCAGCATACCACTGCATGGCCTTTTCTCCGTAATGGCAAGATGCCAAATCCGGCCAAAATAGAACGGAACAATTGTGTCGCTTCAGGAAAGGCAGCAGACGTTTTTGTAGGCACTCACTTTTTAAATTTTTAAAATCGTGCCATGAAAAACGCATTCTTGACCCATAAGACTATGATGAATATCCATAAAAAAATTGGAATGATCCATTAAATTCATCACTCTGATTCATACTTTATAAAAAAAATTGCAATAAAACGTCTAAAATGTACCGTTTTATATCTGGGGCACGATCGATAAAATTGTACGCATTACTCATAAACATATTGCAAATGATCCATAAAAGGTTCAATAACTTTCCTTAAAGTTGTACAATTGATCCATACAATGTAACCTTTGTTACATTGTGCAATAAAATATATTCGCATGTTCCATATAGTATTTAAAATTTTCCATAAATAAACTGCGAATATTCTCACGCAAACGCTTCATAACGCCCAAATAATATTCAGCATTGACCGATTGACCTTCCGGAAGGAATTCCGAGTGCACCACACCTTGGCTATCGAAGAAAACAGTCAGCATAACCTTGATTTTTGATCGATTTTGACGCGGTTTCTTGGGTTTCGGCTCATTTTGGAAGCGCCATTCCGATGATTGCTAGGCCTTTTCGACGTCGTACTCGTAGACCCAAGTCTCGTCACCAGTTATGATGCGCTAGATGTCCGTATCACTCATTGTGAGCATTTCCTTAGCGACAGTTGAAGAAAATTCAGCAATTTTTGAACAAGACGCGCGGACAGTGATGTCCATATTCTCAGTGTGGTAAAGAGATATTTTATTTTTTCCACACACTCTTCCCTTCCTAACTCTACGAGAGCTCTTCTCTCTTGTTTACATTCACCACCGTGTTTGCATGCGGGTAGCGCACGTGAGTGGAAAAAAGGGTTTTTATTCACACAACACTCGATCGCTCTAGAGTGAGAAGTAGAGCTCTCAAATTCACAGAAGCGAAAGCAGATAAATTCTCTGTCGCGTGCGCCCCAGTGAGCTCACTGGCGTGGGCTCTTCTGCCGATATACAGCAGCGATTGCAAATTCGCTTTGACGCTACATAACAAAGGAAGAAAGAAGAATGTTTCTTCCCGCTTCCTTTTTTCGGACATTTTCTATAACTCCGACGACGTTTTCTCTATCAATCGCACAGCGAATCACAAAAAGAGGACTGGCGCGTCCTCACAAAAGTGCACGGCCATCCATTTTAAGTCAGTTTTGAGTGGAGTGGAGTCACTCAAATTTGATTAAATGTAACTGGGATTGACAAGTCGACAAATCAAAAACATCGACTCAAATCAGATGAATGTTTGTGATTTGTCGACTTGTCAATCCCAGTTACATTTACTCATATTTGAGTGACTCCAATACTGACGAAAGTGAGTCAAAAACGACTCAAAACTGAGTTAAAATGGATGGCCGTGTGTACGCTGCAGCGATCGCAGGCGAGAGCACGTAGGCGAAGGCAGATCAGAGCACGTGAGAGCAGTCGTTTAAAAGAGAGTGAGAGATTCACTCACTCCAAGCCATCCCTACACTGGCGCACACTTTCACACTGTCTATTTATCACCGAATAAAAGAGCAGTTTGATTTATCTGCGGCGAGTTATGGTTGAATCCTCTGTGAAGGTACAAATCTCACGCGCCGGCGTAACATTAGGGCGAAATGCCATCTCTGCGCGCGGACACACGTCTCATGCCCAAAACATCGTGTATAATGCTATGAGCGAATCCATTTGATATGTTGAGCTAATCAGCTATTTCTCTCTCGGTCGCACGGCGATTTTGCAGCACAATTTTCTTCACTTTTTCGATGTTTTCTTCGTTTATTGATGCTGCTGGACGACGATCATGAGGCAGATTTTCAACTGATGTCCCACCCTCTTTGAACGACTTATACCAATCAAACACACTCACGCTATAGAGCAGATTCTCCATAGGCTTTTTGCTACATTTTCAATGCATTTGAAGCACTTTTTGCGTTGGAATCACAAAATTTCAAACTAATTCTTTGCTCAACGTTTGATTCCAGTAGTAAACGTAGTAAAATTCGAAAAAACACACTGGAGGTTGACTTGTTTATAGTGCCGTAAAAAAAGCTTCGTGATCGTGCTCAAATTTGACATGTAAACGTATAACAGTCCTACCAATCTAAGAATTTTTTTTTTGAAGAACTATAAGCAAGCCTTGCTTCCCTCGGTTGTCCTAAATATCAATGCATCGGCAGTTTAACGCTCAGTTCAGTTGATAGTTTTCATCAATTTACTCTTCAAATTAACACAATTTCAATTTCTATGTTTTAGTTTGATTTTTTTTTTCTTTCTCAGATTTTAAACAAAAAACCTGATTAATGATGGTATAATTATGATAACTATGGGTAAATTCCTCTAAGCTTTTGCGTAGACGCATTCGAGTGATTTGGATCAAGTCATCACATCCCATATCCTCAACAACACTATCGATCAACTTAAAAACAGCCCAGACACTTTTATTTATCTTTAAGAAAAATATCACTTTCTGAATCCGATCCGCTCTAGTTCCTCAGCACAACATCGGAGTTTTCCGCAATCCATTCCAGATAATGGGACACCCGCACGAAACCGGACGGGAATCCGGACGCGCATCCATTCACGTGCACAAACGAAGCGATTCCGACCTGCAGGCTACGGTCGTTATCGCGCACTGCCAAGGGGCCGCCGGAGTCACCGCTGCACACCGAACGACCTCCCGCACCAGACAGGCAGATGTTCTGAGCGCCGATCAAAACGGAATTCCATTCCGCCTGGCAATCGGCATTCGTAAGGATCGGGTTGCTGGAGTACATCACCACATCGCTAGCTAGCGATCCGGTCTCATCCGAGGTACGACCAAATCCGGAGATGATACCCGTCATTCCTGCAAATGTTCTCGTATCCGACAAGGCTGGAATATCGATCGGTTGCACAAATGCGTTGAATACGGCCGGAGTGGACAAGCGTACTGTAGCGATGTCGTTGCGCAGCAGTGAGGCGATGTAACTTGGATGGACATTGATTGTGGCAAAGTCGAATCTTTGTTGAGTTGATTCAACAACCTGACGATTGTGAGCCCCCAGAACCACGGTACCGCGGCTTGCTACAGTTCCGATCTGAACGCAATGGGCAGCAGTCAGTACGGAAGTTGGCGTCAGTACGGTTCCACCGCAAAGACCGGAGTTGTCACCTTCGAAGAAGCTCAGCACCAACGCTTGATATGGGAACTGGTTCGGCTGGGCTTCCTGTCCGTTGACGATCCGTGACTCTGGCGACGGCCGAAGCACTTGAAGCTGGGGATCCAGTTGCTCCCAGAAGATGTCCAGCTCTTCGACGCGTTTCACTTTGGAAAAATCGATAACTCCCGCGCTGGCCAAGGCCAGGGCTGCCACGAGTACGACCAACGTATTCATTGTCACTGCTTTGTGTTCGCGTCGAGTGAAGTGATTGATTTTGGCAGTTAGTGTTGATCTTTTATAGGATGGCTTTATTGGGACGGAAACTTTGGATGGAAATTCAGAATTATCGATTGTCGAAAGAACAAAATGCGAGCGATAAGCCAAGCGTTTGGGAAGTGATAGCAGTTATCTGAATGGATAATCCCAAAACTGATCTGACGGCGTAAGCATAATGTAATCATGGTTGTGGAAATGTTGCTCAGGAGGGAAAGCCGAGTTTGAAGTCAGTGAGTCATACATGGTGGTAAGGTCAAAACGATACTATACTTGGATTAAAACCCGATCAAGGATGTTCATATATAGGAGATAAAACGGTCAATGCGATTTTCAGTAAACATTTTACATGTGAAAAAGCTTTAGAGCCTACCATCATTAATTAACGTTCTAGAAACTATCTCCACAGATTCCCGCATCGACAGCATGTAGAGTTGGTGGAGGCAATCATGTTCCTTGTGGAAAGTTATCACTCTGAACGAACTTGTCTTAATCATTTGCCGCCATGATAATGGTTCGAGAAGCAGGCAGTGCTGAAGGTGGTGGAGGTAGTATAACTTGAGTAATGGTGAGTTAGTTTTCTCCTTTATATGTGAATTGACGATTGATTGTGTTGTGGCTCATGAACATTCAGCGCTCAAAGCCCTTTCTCCTTACAGGCTTTTTCACATAGCTAAGAAATGTCAAACATTGATATTACATAAAAGTATCAAATGAGCTTTCAAATTTTTCTCATGGTCAAGAGCTATTTAACAGTGGAAATTCTCAGAAAGCTCCGCATGTACTTTCCATGAACTTTCAAGTTCCAAATGTACTTCAAAGTTCAAAGAAAATCTTTGGCAAACAATTGTATATTAAATAAGCATATCTGATTTAATCAAAGTGAT